>QEPC01009797.1:2019477-2055192 GCA_003113815.1 Sphenodon punctatus | reverse complement strand
GGGCCACAATGGAGAGGGCATTCTCGGTGGCCGGGCCGCGCCTTTGGAACTCCCTTCCGGAGGAAGCTCGCCTGGCCCCAAGCCTGTTGACATTCCGGCGAAGTTATAAAACCTGGCTGTTCGCCCAGGCCTTTGGGTGGGAGGGTTAGAGGGTTTTATGTCCCCTACCCTATTTATTGTTTTAGTGAGTTCCTGGGCCCTGTTTTAATACTTTGAACTGTATTTTTGATATGTTTTAAATTGTTTTATATATATTTTATATGTATTATTTTATTGTTGGAAGCCACCCCGAGCTGTTTTTAGGAGGGGCGGGGTAAAAATCTAGAAAATAAAAAAAATAAAATAAATCACTGACAGAAATCCTCCAATAAACTTTGTCTCATATCTATTTTCACCTGCTCCCCTTACACTCACTTGGGGCCAGCGTGCCTTGTGCTTTGTATCTCAGGAAGCAGAGAAATAAATTGGTGGCTTGGTAGGATATATTTTCTGCACACGTCAAAGCATTTTGATGGGACTCTATGGCTTGCTTAATGCTTCCATGTACCCGCACCGCCATCAATAAGCTGACATCCACCTCCTGCCTCCCGCCCCTTCCCTCCTCCCACTCTCACCTTATTCACCAGCAGAGCTATTTATCAAGGGAGCTGCTTGACAGCTCTGGAAGCCAGTGCCGCCAGTACTTTCAAGTTCCAACTTTACAGTGAGAGATGAGAAACTTGCCGTATCGACCCTTTTGAAATTAATTTCATTAGCAAATCTAAGGCTAGTCTTTCTCTTTACTTAAGACAGGGACCTGTGTTCACTTCATTTTCACCATTGGTGAAAATGCAGTAAATATGGGTTCCTGACTTAAGGAGGCCTGTTCAACAGGGCCAGCCTTACCATCTCAGGGCGACCTGAGATGACTGCTCCAGGCCCCACTCTCTCTTTGGGTCTGGCAGTGGTCTTGGTTTTCACCAGGGCAGGGGGTGGGGACCTGATTCCCTCTCAGTGGGGTCCCAAACATGACCACCTTTAGGGCTCCATGGAGGGAGCCCCCAAGTGGGTGGGGCCACCAAGGGCCCTGCCTTTTATCTTTGCTGTGGGCTTTGTAAACTCTAAGGTCGTCCTTGCTGATGAATACAAGGCAGCCAGTTCTAGCAACTGTTGCTCTAGGGACATTTTTAGACACACCATCCTCCCCACCCCCCTGAATTCAAAGTCTGGGTTTGGCAAATTGAAAATTCACATGTGGGGGATTTAGATGCTCCCCCCTCCCCCACTTGAGTTGCCCGAGCACCATTGTAATCAGAGGTGCTGGGTAACTCCCACATGTCTTGAGACCTGGACTTGTAAAACCTTTGCTATTGGGGTTTTACAGGTCTGGGTCTCAAGACATGCAGGAGTCACTCAGTGCCGCTGTTTACAGTGGCATTTGGGGGACTGCCAGTGAGGGGGGGGTGTTGACCATCTAAATCCCCCCTGCGCAAGTGTGCGAACCTGAACTTTGAAGTCCAGGTAAAAAGATGGTGCATCTAAAAACACCCAGCGAACTCTCTACAGACAATGAGAAGTAAAAACGTGCTCCAGTTCCCTTTGATTTCTGTGAGGGTCTTGCCTCTGTGTAAGCAGGATCAGGCCCATTGCCTCTGTCTGGAGTATGAAAAGAAAGATTTAAGGATTTGATTTTTCCAGTGCCATAGCCCTATTTTCATTCACCTCAGGGCAAAGTGAGTGCACAATGCATACATTCTGATTTGGGAGCCTTCCACACGTACCTTGTATCCAATTGGTTCTGGTGAGATGACTACGCAAGGTAAAAGGAAAAGAAGAATTAGGCTTCTGATTGGTTGGATTGAAAGCAGGGCCTAAATTCAAGGACGGAGTGGAGGGCTGAGTCTTGGGAAATTTTTCCAGTAGAAGTGAGCTCCTCGAAATGTGAAAGACCAAGGAAAGGCCAATATTGGCCATTTGGGGGTTGAAAATAAAAGTCAGAAAAAACCTGGATGGTTTACTTGGCTTACATTAATGAATTTCCTGCCCCATCTCCTGAGCTGGTTATTATTATATAGATTAAATCACAAGAACTTCCAATTTATATTCAGCTGTAGAGAGAGGCAGGTTAGTCTGGTGGTTGGGTTGCTTCCTGTAAAGTAGGCTTCATTTCCCTGATCTGACAATTGCTGAATATCTGAGCCAGGAAATGTGGCTTCTGTAGCGTTACCATACCTCTCCTTTAAAAAAGGATGCTTATGAAAAATACATGGTGTAGGGCTGCACTGGAACCAGTGCAGCCCAGCACCATGTATTTTTCATAAGCACCCTCTTTTAAGGGGAGCTATGGTAACTGTAAGCTTCTGGGGCCGGCTTGGGCCTGCCAATTCATTTTTTTACAAATTAAGCACTGGTTGAAACCACCGAGTTCTCAGTTCTCCAAGTACCAGAGGAAACCAGGCTATGTTGTAAGAGGTATTTCATAACGTAATGGGTTTACCAGGTAGAAGGTCACTCTCTAGTTTCCCTGTTAAATTTATTTATTTATTTATTTTATTTATTTCAAATTAATATCCCGCTCCTCCTGCCCACAGGGCAGCCCGGGGCGGCGAACAACACTCAGTAAAAAACATTTTTAAAAAACAATTTAAAAATACAATACAATGTGGGGAACCCCACCACCCCTCGCCAAAAGCCTGACGGAACAGCCAGGTCTTACATACATGCCGAAACAGCAGGAGAGTGGGAGCCAACCGAGCCTCCTCTGGGAGTTTATTCCACAGCACAGGGGCAGCCACCGAAAAAGATCTAACATCGGTGGCCACCCGCCTCGCACGGGGAACCTCCAAAAGGTTCCCACAGACAATCTCAAGGGTCGCACGGGCACATGGGGAGTGAGGCGGTCCCACAGATATGAGGGCCCAGGCTGTGAAGGGCTTTAAAGACTAAAACCAGCACCATGAACCTGGCCCGGTGCTTTATAGGCAGTCAGTGCAGAGCCCAGAGCACTGGTGTCATGTACTCCCTGCAACCTGCCCCCGTAAGGAGACGGGTCGCGGCATTCTGCACCAGCTGCAGCCTCCAGACCAGCTTCTCGGGCAGCCCCACGTAGAGCGTGTTGCAGTAACCTAGTCTTGAGGTGATGAAGGTGTGGATGACAGTGGTGAGGTCGGAGTCTGAGAGATATGGCCGAAGCCACCGGACAAGATGTAACTGCCGAAACAGACTCCCCGCCACGACCACAACCTGAGATTCCAGGCTGTGCCGCGAATCAAGGAGCACACCCAGACTTCGCACTTGAGAGACCATGGGAGGGCAAACCCCTCCAACAAGAGGAGATTCAACCACCCCCAGGCCCCCCAAACCCTCGCCCACCAACATCACCTCCGTCTTGTCAGGATTTAATTGCAGATGGCTCGACCTCATCCAAGCCCCCACAGCTGACAGGCACTGGGAAAATAAGGAGACTTCATGGCCTGGGTTGATGGAAAAGGAGAGGTAGAGCTGAGTGTCATCAGCATACTGATGACACTGCATGCCCTGAAACCCTCTCACAATCTCCGCTAATGACTGCATATAGATGTTAAACAAGAGGGGGGACAGAATGGCACCCTGCGGGACTCCACATGTGAGGTCCCGGGGGGAAGACGTACACTCTCCCAAGACCACCCGGTGAGTTCTCCTGGCCAGGAACGAATGAAACAAGTCCAAGACCGTTCCACCAATTCCGGCACAGTCCCACAGGCGAGTCACCAACACCTCATGATCGACTGTGTCGAACGCAGCCAAAAGGTCCAGCAGGACCAGTAAGGTCTGACGACCCTGGTCCAACGCCAGACGGAGATCGTCAACCAAGGCCGCCAATGCCGTTTCTGTACCATACCCAGGCCGAAACCCTGACTGTGAGGGTTCAAGGAAACCTGTGTGGTCCAGTTGTTCTTGGAGCTGCCGTGCCACAGCCCGTTCAATAACCTTCCCTAAAAAGGGAAGGTTAGAGACTGGCCGATAACTGGTAGGAGCATCAGCATCAAGAGATGGTTTCTTGAGCAGGGGTCTAACCACTTAAAGCACTTGGCACCTTGTTTTCGAGTTCACACTCATTCTAAACTGGGTTTAGATAGGCACATCTTTATACATTCCCTTTGGAATGGAAATTAACTGAAAATCAGCTAATCCAGGAGGAGCCTCAGAGAGGGAAGTTAAGTTTGGAGAGCCTGGTTTTATATTAGTCCAATCAGGATCTTATTTAATCTCTGCGTAAAACTTTTTGTTTTACTTTGAAACATCTTCTGTTACAGCCTCCCTGACAACAGGAAACTGAGAAAGTTCTCTGAGTTACTGCTGCCTAACCTGCCTTCTTGCATATTCCCTTTGTGAAGAAAAAGTTGAACACCGTTGCCATGAGCTGATGCTCAGGCTGGTAACTGAGAGCTTTTGGCAAAGAGTGGGAAGGACAGAGAAGAACAAGATACATTGAAAAATGCTTTGGCACCTGTACCTTTGCAGTGTAGTAACAGCTTATTTCTGAAACTGGACACTGCACTGCAGATCTGACTCAAATATGTCAGTAACCTGTGCCAAAGCAAGTTCAGTCATAAAATAGCTATTAGCTACTGTCTGTTCACAAGTATGATCCCTCGCAATTCTGAATGTGCCTCTTGCCAACGCCATTAGGTAAGGAAGTACTTTGAGTCCCATTTTAGAGATGGCAAATAGACTCAGAGGCATTAAGTGTCTAAGGAAGAGTAGGCCACTCCAAGATAAGTTTCAACAAAGAGATATTTCCAAGTAAGTCATAAGACACTTTTACTACTGAACCATTCACATGTCAGAAACTCCAAACCAAAATTATTCAAAAGTGGGATGAGAAATATATGCTCCTGAAAAATGAAGTGAAAAGAGAAGGGTAACATTGTTTGTCATGACCACTGTGGGAGATTGCAAAAAATTTTCATCTTTTTCCAGCTCCAGTGAGAATGGTACCACCTACTTTAGTTCAATTGAAGTAGGTACTGTGGTTTAACACTATATGCCAGAACATGCCCTGAAAGTCTGTGGTGGAATAAAATAAGGAACCAAGCCAAGCCCAAGTCTTCTGAGTGTAAGGCTATCACCTTAAGTACTGGAACTCATTCCTATTGAGAAGAGCAGATCCAGGATTTGGGGAAATGGATATCTTCCCATCTTGGGAGTCCCAAATCCACAGGTATTTTCCAGGATTGCCTTCCCTCATATTAACCCGCCACTGCAAGAAAATTCTAAATCCAGCTAAATCCTTTGTTGTCCATTCTGACCAGGAAACTTTCATGTTATTGAACCCACCGTCTTCTCCAAGTCTTTGGATTGACTGACTGACTGACAAAATATCACAATTGCAAATTTTGTTTTAAAAAAATCTGAGTTGACAGACAACTCAGCTGTAGCTCTTCCATTGGTGTCTACAACTTAATTCAACTCCTCCTTCTTCTCACTGTGTTCCTTAAGATGAGTTGAGTGACTTTTCTTTTCAAGTGTAACAAAAAATGAGGAAAGAATGCCTGCTGTCAAAAGGCAATCTGGTGTTTTGCTGTGCTAAATAGCCTACTGTTTTGATTGATTTGTGCTGGAACCGGCTGGAATAATGAAGCTAAACTGTGATATACTGCAATGAAGAGAAAAAATAGCTGCAAAATCATACTGAAGTCTTATCACTTTGAGCACCAGCAAAAGGACTGGTGGTGGTAGCATAGGAAGCAGAAGCTCCATTGCTTAGCGCTGGAGACCTGGTCACCACCAGGTTAGGATCAGGCAGCCAGAGCCCAGAGTCAGAAGTCAGGAAACCACTCCAGATTAGGAACCAAGAAATCAGAATCCTGTAGGAGCCAATGACCAAAGCCAAAGTCAGCAGCCAGAGATCACACCAGTCAAGAAGCCGAGAGGTCAAACCGAGGCCCAGGTTGGAGCAGGGCAAGGTGACGGCGAGGAATAGAGTCAGGGACAGACTAGGATGCATAAGGCAGGAGAACAGTGAATACAAGGTCAGAATGGAACAGAGGACCAAGGCAGGAACAACAGTGGAGAATGACAGAGTCAAGGTGGAAGCCAGGAGGAGCATACACCAGGGTCCAGGTCCAGTGGGCAGGTCAAAGAACCAAAAGTTCTTTATGTGAAGATCTTCTAAACAAGCTTAAATTTCCCATTTTTTTTGTTGCAGAATTTTCGATCAGCCCCACCATTGTAGCTAAGCAGCCCCTGGTTGAACACTTCAGTTGCTGCTCCAGAAAGGGGTATGTAAAACCCATGATAGAGACAAATAACTTTTGACTCACATTAATCCCCTTTGTGATCACATGAGCATGGGAGTTAAAGCAAACTTGAAAGTATTTAGAGGAAAGCAACCAGTCATATGAGCGCGGCCGGACTTAGGATGGTTGCCACCCCGAGAGCGCTGGTGCATGCGCAGGCTGTTGTCTGAGGCAGGGAGAGAGACAATGGTGGCACCCAGCACAGAAGTAGAGTCTCTACCTCCCCACCACTGCAGAGTGCGTTTGGGTGTGTGGGGTGTGTGTGTCCAGGGCTGGAACGGGGCTTCTCCTGATGGGGATGGATGGTGTGTGTGCGTGTCCCGCCCCCTCCAGGCTGCAGGCAGTTGTGGTGATAGTGGGCACCGTGACCGGGCAGGTGCGGTCTGAGAACAGAGGCCCCCAACCCCTCAAAATCTGCCAACCTCCGAAATCTGCCACCCTGGGCTATGTTGCCTGCCCCTAAGTCCAGACCTGCATACAAGGACAAGCTGACAGCCCTGGTCATGTTTAGCCTAGAGAAAAGAAGATTAAAGGGAGATGGGTTGATAGTTTTCAAATATTTAAAAGGTTGCTGTGGCAAAGGTGATGCCAAAGGGGGCGGGGGCTGACCTCAGCAGCCGATGCCACCCACGTTTGTCCCAGTCCCCACTTTGCCGAGTAGGATGCCTACTACTATAGGAGGGGATCCCCCTTAAGGTCTGGGCATGGGTTCTCCCCCAGTCCTGTTAGGAAGTCTCTCCTGTGCTGTCAGCACTTCCCCACCCTCTTCTGTCCCCCCCAACAGTCTTCTGCCCTCAAGGGTTGGCTCATCCCCACTCCTTGGGTTGTGGTTCTCACGCGGGGGTGCCCCAGTCCCAAACGTCAGTCCCCCCAGGTAGTGCTTGGGTGCAGAGCCTCACCGCCCTGGTCTCCACAGTCTTCATCTCCAGTCTTCAGGGACATCTCCACTCGCTCACTGCCCCTCGTTCGGCTTGTTGTGCCTCTCCGGCCGGTGGCCACAAACCAGCTTTATCCTCCGCATCTGTGCCGGGGATGTTGCTCCTGATTATGTCAGCTGACCAGCCACAGCTGTGTCCTGGGCTGGGTCCCGCAGCTGCCTCCTCACTTCCTCTGCCAGCTCTGCTCGCCCTGCACCACAGATACAATAAAAAAATGGAGAAATACTTCTCCAAACATGTAGGGTTAAAGTGGGTAGGAAGGCTCCTACTCCAGAGGGGATGCTTGTGTGTACTGTATAGGGGAATTCCTTACCTCCCTTTATGTGGTCTTCTGTCATCCCAGCTACTCTCAGCATTTCTGCTTCAACATCTCTTCTTCACTGACAACTTGTTATTCCAGCTTTTCCTGCTGGCCTTTTCCTGCCTGTTCCTAAAGCGGGAGATCAGGGGATGGGAAGATCAATTAAAGCTGATAAACCATGGTTCCCCTGCTTGTAGGAACTAGGGTCGCCACCTCTAATGTTTCTGCCCTAAGGCCAAAAAGGGAGTGTCAGAGTCAAACCGCGAGACTTGGCAACCTTAGTGGGAAGAGAGGTATAAACAGGTAGCTACTCCAGCATACCTCCTCTGAGTAGTTATGCAGTGTCAAGTGTGCTTATAAAAGCAAGTCCTCAGTAACTGGTAACCCTATTTGGAAGAAGAGACTGTAGAAGAGAGGGTCTATGAGTTGGCCCGCTATCCTAGGCCCAGTTCAAATGAAGTCCAGCAAAAACGTGGTCCAGACTAGAGCTGCAATGGGTACGAAATTGAGTTCCCATGGGTAATACCCACATTTTTAGGTACCACATCGGGTACCTGATGGGTGACTCAGGTACCCAAACACACACAAAATCAGAGACTTCTAGTATTGATTTTCTCAATTTACCAATTCCCAGTCAGTATATCGATATACCAATTGGTATATTGGGTCAGAAATAAAAAAAAAATCGGCATGAAAATAATAAAATAATAATAATAAAGTTACCAAAAGTAGTTTTCCGGGAAAAGAAAGTTAATTTTCTGGGATGGAAAACCAATGTGTCTTAAGACATCAGATTGCAAAACAAGTTTAAAAATTGGGACAGGAAGTCGTTTTCTGGGACCAGAAGCTGCCAAAAAATGGATGGAAGTTGACAGAAAACCAATAAATCAATGTCAGGAGTTGGTATATCAACGAAAAAGTTGAAAAATCAGTAGCAAAAGTCAACATTCTGGGACCGCAAGTTAACATTTCGGGTCATCGGGTACCCAAATTGGGCAGCACTCACTACTGATTGGTACTCGATGTTGTCAGGTTGATTCAGGTACTGGAAATTCAATGGGTATACCCACTTGTTTCAGCTCTGTTGGTCCACAAACCAACAGTGGCCCAAGTAACTGGAACCAGTGTACTTTGAACCAGTGGTTCCAAGTCCCAAGTACTTGGAACCAGTGGCCCAGTAACTTATACATTTGTAGAACTAGCCTACTGCTAAGAGTGCTTAATTTGGAATGGGGGAGAAGGGAGGCATTGTGATTTAAAGTTAGCTCTTTGGGTGAATTAAAAACCTCTGTTGTTTCCCAGGTTTGTTGCATTTATGGTTAGATAGTGTCGCATTGTGCCTTGGTTTCCCCAAAAGGAAAATGTGCTTAGTGGTCCAGGCCTGTCATAATCTGGTCTGGATATAGGGCACTCTTTTCCAATATGTGGAATTCGAGTTTACACTTTGCTAATAAGCCAGCCAGCTCAGCAAAGTATTGTAAAGTCCAATTCATTTATATAAATGAGGCTATGAGACAAGAAATATTATAAAAACATGAAGCAATAGTTTACTTAAGTTCAAATACAGACATAGTACAGAAGAAACAGTGTCAGTTAAAAGTACATGACTTTAAGAGGACATTTCTGTTCAAGGAACAGCTCTTATTACAAGTTCAAAGATCTTAACATCTATAAGATATAACATATTGCTATGGTGGACTCAATGCATCATATAGGATATAACATATTACTCCATCCTTTCCCCATTCTGCCGGATGAAAGAAGTGAGAGAAACTTCAGGAAAGGAAGCTTTCTGAAAAATCCATTTCTCCTCTCTCTTCTTATAGAATGAAAGATGCTTGGAGGTCAGCTAAAAATGACGTCAGGTCAAAACTGCTGACAGGGAGGGGTTTTTCTCAAAATACATAGTAAGAAGCCTGTTAATACATACTAAATAGGTTGCTATCATCTAAGATAGGATTAACAATGAGCAAACTCCAAACAAACAAGGTCTCTTCCTGCCTTGCCTGAGAGTCACGTATCTTGACTCTAGTCAACAGAAACTTTTTCTTTAACAGACTTGATTATATCTGCTATTCCAGTATACAGGCTGATATTCCAGTATCTGGTCAAGAGTTCAGTAGAAAGGTCACTTTAGGACAGCTGTTTAGGAAGTCATCATACAGAGAGGCTAATTCTGATTTCCAATATATTGAAACACAAATGGTCAAAAATATATGCCTGTATACAGTATACATGACAATAGTTTTGCAGCTATTTGGGATAATTTACAATGAATGTTAATGCACAGGATTACTATCAATGGAGGAATGAAACAAAAGGGCCTAGCTTTCAGCTTAGGATTTCCATCAAGCAAGGAGTAACTTGGTAATATCTTAGCCGCAATCAGGTATGATTGCACTCTGTCAAGCTGCTTTGAGCCTGAAGATGCCTTTGATTGCACAACAAATGTCAAAGTCACTTGAAAGGAAGATATTTGCCTGCATAGCTGCTGGAGGCAAAATGGAGCAACCTGCCTCAGTCTCCTTCCCACCACCAGATCCAAAACACGCTACGCTTTGCGGGTGAAATCCTGGCTGAGAGTGGGTGAAAATAAATGTATTGGTGGCATGCCAGCTGCACATTGCAGGAAAGGGGAGCTGCCCCTGACCGCCCCCAGACGGGACAGGTCAGGGAATGGAATCAATATTTCCATGGCCTGACCTGGCTGGGGGAGGGGGTGGGAAGCGATGTGCAGCTGACTGGCCCCGCCCCCACACTGCAGCCAGTGCCCCGTCCCCCACCATGACAGGCAGCCATGGTTGGCAGTTATGGCAAACCCCCATGCTGAGTCAGGTTGGCGTAGAAACAGTGGGTGTTTTTACACACACATTTCTCCTGCATGTTTGCTGTTACATCCTGAACTTTCTGTGTGTCTAAATCACTCACCCAGATCCTAAACATCCGGATCATTGAACTTCTGCGTAGAACTTCTCCCAGAACTTTTGTGTGTAAAAAGTTCTCCTGGTAAACTGCTTTGCTGCAGGCAGCTGTGGTCACTTGGTTTCCATGGTAGCCTGTTACATCTACAGCTGCAGCTACTTTAGGCTGCCTCAGGGCAGTGTGTGTGTGTGTGTGTGTGTGTGTGTGTGTGTGTGTGTGTGTGTGTGCTCAGGGCAGTGTGTGTGTGTGTGAGAAAAATGCATCTGGAACTTGCTTGTGGACTTGTAAACCCAGAAGATTGAAAAATCTGGAACTTTAAATTGTGTGTAAAAATGCCCAGTAACGCCTGCCCGGTTCAGCCTGCTGTGACCCGCCTGTGCAGACCCTGGGCCCGAACTGTGGCCCCAGTTCCTTCCATGCTCATGTTTCCAGGCCAGCCTGCCTATCCCACCAGAGTCTGCAACAGTTTTTGTCCCAGGTTGGTACTAAGGTTCTGTATTCGCATGAAATGTGCTATCTGTTGTTATTTACATCATGTAACCCAAACCCCTACTTACTAGCCACACAGACATTTTTATCTGGAGATAAAGGAAAACATACCTACCCCATACTAATTTTACAGCTCAGTGGGAGAGAGGATGATTTCCATGATGCTTGATTCCGGAACCCTTCACTCTCCATGCTGGTCATTTTTAGGGGTGTGCAGAAGGTACATCATTCATTTGAGTTTTGATTTTAGTGTACAAAACCCCCTTTGTTTGGTGAGGGAGTTTGTAAAGGACTCTTATTTTATTAAAAATAATAATTAAAAAATAACCCCTGCGCCTGTGCAAAATGGCCACCAGGCCCAATCTGTGCATGCATGGCCCTTTTCCAAAATGGCGCCGGCAGCATCAGCACCATTTTGGAAAAGGATGCATATGAGCAGAACAGCCATTTTGCACATGTGCAGTGATTTATTTTATACATAAAATAAAACCAAAAAAAGAGAAAATGAACAAAATAAAACAAATGTTGTTTGCTTATTCATTCGTTTTCATGACCTTAGTTATGAAAACGAATGGGGCTCCATTTGGTTTTGTAATTAATTAAAACTATCTGAATTGCACACCCTTAGTCAGTTTTCCCTACCTGTATTGTGGCTCTGAGGGACTCTGGGATGTGTGCAGGAGGGGCTAGAGGACTGCTTAGCACAAACTCAATAGTCACACAAGCCCTTATTTGGGGGTAAGCTACATCCTGTGGTAATTAACAACCCCATATCCCCATGGACTTTTGAGTTTTCAACCACAAGCTTTACCACAAACTACCACAAAGTGTTTGTGAGGCCACTGGAGAGTTATCCTGGAGGTAAGGAGGATTACCCAGGGCTAGTCTTCTGTGTGATGAAGGCCTAAGTGAGGCTGAACTACAGCTGAAAGGGGTCTCCCGAAAAAACAGGAAAACCTATCAAACATATCCTACCCAAACCAAAATAGAGATTTGGGCAGTAACCAATATCTATTCATTCTGGGTATCCATTTCAGTTATTTTTGTCTGTTCTCCTCGCCTCCTCCACCCCTGCAAGTTTTTCTGGGGTTTTTGTTCAGTTCTTTTAGTATTTCAGTCATTTTTGTATTTCAGTTATGTCATTCTGGCAATATTAGCACGATTGCACATGTACAATTGCTAAAAATGATGTGACTAAAAAACTAAAATAACAATCAAAAAACTGAAATGGAGTATCCCAAAAACCCATTGTGAATTCCTATATTGGTCATGGATATTATTTGGGTACTTAAAGGGCTACCCAAAAACTAAAATACAACCTGCAAATAATAAACCCCTCTACTCGCTTCAGCTCTATTTGAAATCCAAAGAAATACATGAAG
Source organism: Sphenodon punctatus (assembly GCA_003113815.1). Classification (NCBI taxonomy): domain Eukaryota; kingdom Metazoa; phylum Chordata; class Lepidosauria; order Sphenodontia; family Sphenodontidae; genus Sphenodon; species Sphenodon punctatus. Next base: position 2,042,900 of record QEPC01009797.1, on the reverse strand, counting down.
TTAAAGGAGCAGTGTATGTTTTCTGACTTTCAGACTGGAAAGCCATGTTGTAAATCAAAGAAGCCCAATAGAATGATTACAAATTGCATCCTATATGTTGAGCATTTGGTGCATCTCTATAGCCTTGGAGACAAATTGCCCCATCTTTATCCTGGACCTCAAAGCAGAGGCAGTGGGGAGGGGAGAGAATCCTCCCCTTATCTATTCCACAGGTCTCTGAAAAAGCATATAGGATCCTTTTGTAAAAAGCAAATAAAAGAAATTATAGCTCTCAGGGAACGTGTTAGGTTGTTAGGAAGGAGGCATTCTAGCCATTCTGCTCTCATCACCTCATTAATATTTCACAGCTCCACTGTTAGATAGGTTTGGCGATGATTAAATTGTCTTGTTTGTTTGCTTTGTTTGTTTGTTTGCAAAGGGGAAGCAATCCTTGGGGGAAATTAAAAGACAAAGTGCCAGGAGACAGGGCAGCTATGATGCTAGGATGCAGGGCAGAAAGGCAAGGTTCTTATTTCTGCATGCTGTATAATTTAGAATAACTAAGCCCAGCCTAATGGAAGACCACAATTCATCCCTCCTGAAAAGTCTCCCAGATTCACCATGCAAAGCAACAATATGCTGGTTCCCGTGTATGTGCATGGGGAGGATATACCAATATTTTTGTTTTTGAAATGACAGTTGTAGAACTTCCAGTGAATCTTTCTCCATTGTCTTTGTCACAGTCAAATTTTCTCCCAGAAATAGATTTTTTTTCAAGTTTGAAAATAAAAGCGCCCTCAGTTGCTTCCCTTTTGCAACTCACGTGGGGAGCAGGGGTGGAGGAAGGCAGGTGAGAAATAGTAATCACGTCTCATTGTGGCATGGAAACTAGAGAAGCCTCCTAAATGCCTCACGCTCTGCATGGGAAAGGCAATTCAAAAGCATGGGAAGGTTCACCCTTGGCGACTGGATCTCCTTCTGCTGCCTCTTTTCCTATCTATCCCCAGCTGCCCAACTGTGCTCTGGGTTTGTGCCTCCGGGCAGAATTAAATTGACAAGTGGTTTTGCACAGGACCACCTCCTGCTTTATTACACATGCTGTTTTCGTGGCCGCTTGATGCCATCCCAGAGAACCGCAGTCACTGTCAAAATGCATTTTGCGCTAAGTGACACTCGGCTACCCTGTGTTGTGCAGCCTTACTGCAAAAAAGCAATGCTTCGTAGGGAGGCTCATCTCTCTCAGCCCTCACTTCAGTCACAAGAACATAATTGCAAAACATGCATGGAAAGTCTCTTTTCAGTGGAGTAATACAACAGTGCAAAGGGAGGAGGGACAGTAGTCCCCCTTGGTTCCCCAAAGCTTTACCACTGTCCCCCAAATCAGTTGTTGCTTCACCCACTCATCCAGCTTCTGGGAAATTCAAATACCAGCAAGGATCAGAGTGCTGCAGAGACTTCAGTGGGGATAAATTTCAGGAGGAGAGTGACTCCAGCAAATCAGATACAGAGAGGATGACTTATCTGCCCAGACATCGCTGTTATTGCTGTTGTAGCAGTCTTAAAAATAGATATCTAGTTTATTTGACAATATGCAGAGTCCTTCTCTAGTGGTTGAATTAAAAACAGCAGGTAGCACTTCCTCCTGTGTCTCTGGTAGTAGAACTGTGAAAAGCTCATTGGTAGGTCATGAGTCCAAATCTGGATCTTGCAATGGATTAATGATGTGATTTCTTCATATTTAAGGTTTCTTTTTAAAGCAATAGCAAAAAAAAATTCAGGCCAGTCAATGACCTAGTATTGACTGGCTCCCTCTTACCTGTCATCCCTAGTCTCCTTTCACACTCCTGTGCGCACTCTCCGCTCCTCCTCTGTCCCCTCCCTCGCTCTCCCTCCTCTCCCCTGCGGTTGCCTTCTCCCCTTCTCCCTTGCTGCCCCCCATGCCTGGAACTCCCTCCCTGCCCACATCCGCCTTGCCCCCTCCCTCCGCACCTTCAAATCCCTCCTCAAAACCCACCTCTTCCTCGCGGCCTTTACCGATGCCTGTTAGACCTTTCTTTTCAATATTTACTGTCTGCCCTCCCTGCAGACTCCTGCCTAACTGCAACCAAGCCAAGCACGTGCACCTGAGACTTCACATCTGCTGGAATGCTATTTATCCCTTGTCTCTCCCTATGTCCCCTCTCCTTGTCTCCCCTTCCGTGTCTATTTGATTGTAAGCCATAGGCAGGGACCACATCATTCTTATTGTTCTGTAAAGCACCAGGTACACAGTTGGCGCTACACACATACTTATAATAAAATAATAATAATAATTAATGCTGGGCTATGATGAGAGAATCCACACAGGGTGTTTTTAAACAAGAGGTTTCCATGCATGTCCACCCAATAACCATGCATCCAACTGCTCTTTTAAAGGTGGTGCATAGGGATGCATGCTCCCATACACCATGCAGTACCCACTCATGGGGCACTGCTGAAGAAGCTGGAGTGCACTGTGCAAGGCAAGCCAAAAAAGTGCATGGTGACAGGCACCCACACATCCCCTGCCTGTATGAACTGGGGCAGCCACCCACACTATAGAACAGGTCTATGGTCAGTCACCACCTCAGTCCTAGCCACAGCCCTGCCAGAAGCTCTCTGGGGAGCTCTTAAAGGACACACACATGAAATACAACACCATGGTGACTCAAAGCAGCAGACGAGGAGCGTGAGGTTATGGAGGCACCGTCTGGTCGAACTTTCTGGGAGGAGTTTCAGGAAGTGACACCATCCGATGCGGTGGATGTCTTGGGGTCTGTTCGAGCCACAAGTTGTGAATTAGATCCGTGCCTGTACCTGGTTGGTAAAAGGTTCCAGGCAGATACTGGGGTCAGTTCTGGCGAGGGTGGTTAACACGTCCCTTCGGCAGGGGAGGTTGTCGCCCAGTCTCAAGGAGGCTGTGGTGCGCCCCCTGCTGAAGAAGCCTTTGCTGGATGTGGACGTACTCGCCAGTTACCGTCCTGTCTCTAATCTTCCCTTTTTAGGGAAAGTTATTGAATGGGCAGTGGCTCTGCAGCTCCAGGCACATCTGGACCGTATCGGTTTCCTTGACCCTTTTCAGTCTGAGTTCCGCCCCAGCTATGGTACTGAGACAGTGATGGTGGCTTTGGTGGATGATCTCCGCCGGGAGATGGATGCAGGATGTTCTACATTCTTGATCCTGCTAGATCTCTCGGCCGCTTTTGACACCGTGGACCATGGGCTGCTGCTGAGACGGCTGCGAGACCTGGGAGGTCTGGACGGAACTGTCCTTGGGTGGTTCCGCTCATTCCTCTCGGGGAGAAGCCAGCGGGTGGTGCTGGGAGCTGAAACATCATGCTCCCGGCTTCTGACCTGTGGCGTTCCACAGGGTTCAATCCTGTCTCCGCTTTTGTTTAATGTGTATATGCAGCCCCTGGGGGAGATTGTGAGAGGGTTCAGGGTGCGATGTCACCAATATTCTGATGATACTCAGCTGTCATTTTTGACCAACCCAGGCCCTGCTGTCTCGTTGCTTTCCCAATGTTTGGAGGCTGTGGCAGATTGGATGTGGCAGAGCAAACTGAAGCTCAATCCTGATAAGACGGAGGTGATGGTGGTGGGTAGGGTGAAGGAGGTGCCGGCCCCTCTGATGGGGTGTGTGTGTGTCTGCCCTCCCATAGCCCAGCAGGTTCGGAGTCTGGGGGTGGTTTTGGATCTGGGCCTCCATCTGGATTGGCAGGTGGAGGCGGTGGCTAAAGCCGCTTATCGCCAGCTGTATCTGGTACGGAGGCTGCGCCCATACCTTTCCAGGCCCGACCTGGCCCCTCTTATTCACACCTTCATCACCTCGAGGTTAGACTACTGAAACGCACTCTACGTGGGGCTTCCCTTGGTTCTGGTTCGGAGGCTGCAGCTGGTGCAGAATGCGACGGCCCATCTCCTTGCAGGGACGAGGCGGTGGGAGCACATAACACCAGTGCTCCGTGCTCCACACTGACTGCCTATAGCGTACCGAGCCAGATTCAAGGTGTTGGTGTTGATCTATAAAGCCCTATACGGTCTGGGCCCCTCATACCTTGGGGATCGCCTCACCTTCCGTGCCTCAGGGTGACCCCTGCGGTCTGCCGGGGGCACCTTCCTGGAGGTCCCCCGTGTTAAACAGGGGGCCACAATGGAGAGGGCATCCTAGGTGACCAGACCACGACTCTGGGACTCCCTCCCAGAGGAAGCTTGCCTGGCCCGGGTCTTCTGGCCTTTTGCCAAGCCTGTAAGACCTGGCTGTTCGCCCAGGCCTTCAAAGGGGTGGGTGGGAGGGGGGGGTAGAGAGAGGGGTGGGAATTTTTGGGGTGGCGGTGGGGAGGGGTTTTCTTTTTTAAATATTTATATCTGATGTGTTTATGTATTTTATTTCTGTTTTACTTGTTGTGAGCTGCCCCGGGATGCCATAGGCATGAGGGGGCGGCCAATAAATATAAATAAATAAATAAATAAAATAAAAAGCACAACAACCCCCCTCTCACAATGCACAAGAAAAGAGACAACACCACGGAGAACAGCAACTTCCTGTGTGTCATCCCCCTCCCCCTCAGTACACACCTCCATTGTTGCCCAGGACTGCCAGCAGCTGCAGCCTCCTGGGCAGGAAGGGGTTACTGGCTGCTGAAGCTGCATGTTTTCACAGTGTCGGAGGCTGTGTGTCATGGCAGAGGGCGAGCAGCTGGGTGGGACATGGAGTGGGGAGTGTTGTTGGATGTGGGGAGGGGACCGATCAGGGTTGGCCCTAGGCATGTGCAACAGCCTGGGCACCATGTCTGGGGGGGCAGCCCCCCAGACGGGATTCCCCCCCCCCCATACCCTGAACCAGCCAGCTGCGGGCCATGGCGGTGCTGCCCAGCCCCATACCAAGACTTCGCACATGGCCCCACAAACCCTGGGGCTGGCCCTGGAACCGGCCGCCCATGTGAGTTGTTTGCAGGGTCAGTCTGTGGTGGCGGGAGTGCGTGGAGGCTGCCTGCGCGGCTGGGCAGTCTGCATCTGTGCCACTCGGTGACCAGCCATGCCCCCGCCCCCCAAGCCCTGCTCGTTTAAAAACACCCACAGAATCACCTCGGTCAGAGAATCCATACAGGAGATGTGTCTGGCATTTAGGATAATCTTCACCTTTCATGAGGAGGGCAGTGTGCATGGTAGAAGAGCTCCTTCGGCAGAGACGGCCAGGAACCAAACAGTGAGGGATAGTACTTTGGTAGAACTTTGAAATAAAGTCCGTAAGGCCCCATCTCTGAAATCTTTAATGTAGGGATTGGTTGTTTGTTTGTTTGGAAGCTTTTTTTCAGTCCAGCATCAAAATTAAGTCATGGGCTATTTTACATTTGCATAAATGTGCATGAAAGTACAAACATGCACATTTATATAAATGATGCCCATATTCTCCTGCATTTTTAGCATCACTGTTCTTCATTTTAGACTCTAGGGGTTGGGTGGTTTGCGTTCTCCAGCCACAGGAGACAATGCCAGTTGTGATTCACTGTTGGGCAAGTGAAGCAGTGTCTCTCTCTGTTTTAGTTTCTTTATCTGCAAAATGGAGTTAATTCTTCCTTACCTCGCAAAGGTGTCATTTATTTAATTTAATTTAATTTAATTTAATTAAACAAATTTACTACGCCGCCGCTCCCGCATAGTGGCTTGGGATGGCTTATAGCCATACAACATTAAAACATCGAACTGGAAGGAATAAAAACAGATCCCAAACCTAAGTCCAACCCCCCACCCACCCCACCACAGGCGGAACAGCCAGGTTTTACACTTACGGCGAAAAGAGGGGAGATCCTCGACCAAACAGGCCTCTAGCAGCAGGGAGTTCCACAGCTGTGGAGCAGCCACGAGAATGCCCTCTTGGGCACCTCAAGGAGAGCACCTCCCGATGATCGCAGGGGCCGATCTAGGACTCGAAGGATGAAGCGGTCCCACAGATCGGTCGGGCCTAGGCCATTTAGGGCTTTATGCGCCAATGCAGCCCTGCAACCTGTATTCCTCATAAGCATCCTAAAAATTTGCATATATGGCAACCCTACCCTGGATACATACATACCTATAAAGCCCTAAGCACCAACACCTTGTCATGAGACACCATTCTTTTAATGTTTGTGACCTGCCCAGATACTGCAGTGATGAGTGCTTTAGAAATAGCAATAAGTTCAGAGGAATCTTGAGAGGTTTTAAAACTATCTCACCCCCTAGCCCAGTTTTCTCTCTGGAAAAGCTTTTCTAATTAGGCGTCTCATTTCTGACTTCTCCAAACAAAAAGGGCTCTGCTCCTAAAATGGCAAAGGGATAAAACATCTAACAATGCACCTAAAAGTGCTACATTTGCTAGTTCTTCTCAGCGCAGTGGCGGTGGATGGGAATTGATGTTCTTTCATTTGTTTTTAAATCCTTTCTCCGGTAGCAATCCAAGGTATAAGTGCAAATGCCCCTTGTGCTGATGACATTTGTTAATCAGTGCAGCTTCCTCTAGAACTTACCCGGAGGCTTCGTTGCTGTATGTTTTGATCTGGTACGCTAAGCAACCACAAAATCTCTTTGCAGTGGGCAGAGGTTTGGTTCAATTCCTCTGCACACATGACGAGCTTCTCTCTTGCACGCTCTCTCGTGCTCTCTCTCTTCATTGTTGTCCAAGCAGAATGAATGTAAAGAGGTAAAACATCTGGTATTATTAAACACAGAAGGCTTTGCATGTTTTCCTTCCCAGGAAGTATTTGAAGGTAATGATTATGGTTTTGTTTTTCCTAGAATGTAGTCAGAAACTCAGAATGAGCTGGAAAGCTGAACAGATAGAAATGCTGAAGTCAGGGCATGAGATATGAGAGGGTTTAGCAGGGGCAAGGGCAACACGACCACTGTAATCCATTGTTCGTTTATTTATTTGAATTTCTATCCATCCGTCCATCCCACAAAAAAAAAGTTCAAGGTGGGTAACATTAAAATCAGATGCATATATTAAAAGGTTAATTAAAACCAATTAATTAATAAGAAACCAATTAAAATGTACCTGCCCCTACTCCCTAATTCTTCCATGGTCACACTTATGCCCCTGGATTAGGGTTGCCATATATGCAAATTTTAGAAGACATTTATGAGAAATACAGGTTGCAGGGCTGCATTTGCGCCACTGCAGCCCTGCAACCTGTATTCCTCATAAGCATCCTAAAAATTTGCATATATGGCAACCCTACCCTGGATACATACATACATACATACAACATGGATTGCTCCACTCCCATGCAAATGCCTCCAGCCAACACACTTCCGTCCCTTCTTCCTCGTGGCACACATCTCCATGGCCCCCCATTCCCAGTATCCTTAACCCTTGTGAGGGAAATAATCTCATGACCTAAGACGTATTTTGTGCCATTTATAAACATGTTGAAACTTAGAAATCAGGTGTCCAGTGTTTGGCCCTGGAATGGAGAATGTAACCAGGGTTCCCTTTCTCCACATCTTCCTAGCACTCATTGGAATGCCTCAGAACACAGAGTCATGCAGGGGGGCTTGGCAGCCATTTTGAAATTGAATCTGCATCTCAGATAAAGGTCCAATCAGCGATGCAACCTGGCTGATCACAAGGGGTGTTTTTTAAATGAGCGGAGGGCATGGCTGCTGAGTAGCACAGGTGGAGTGAGTGGAGAGGGATTCTCATAGGCAGCTCCCAGTTTGACCACTGCAGCATCTGCCCCTCACTCCCCCTGCCACGGACCATGGGAGAGGGGGAAATGCGCCAGGCTTGCCTTTGAAATTGTCATGTCCAGGGCATGAGCGCTGGGGGACCTGTCTCCCCAGCGCTCACAGCTAGTTCCTGTGACTTGCAAATGCTGTGTCTCCCGCCCACAGTGCCTATGAGTGGGGGACCGTTCTGCTAGCATGAGTGGCCACCCCAGTTCATATGAGCAGGGGATGCATGGGCGCCTGTTGCCATGCACATTTTTTGCATGCCCTGCATGGTGCGCTCTGGATTTCTTGGCAGTAGGGCTGAAACTTGGCTTGCAATTCTCACCAGTTCCCAACCAGAAGGGTTTTTGTCTCATCTCGCCTTGAGACGAGAAATCCTCCCTTCTTGTTGGGAACTGGTGAGAATTCGAGGGGGGCAGGCGAGGACCAGGGTTGCAAGAGGGGGGGTCTGGCACGGGGCCCGGAGGCAAGCAGGGGGCAAACACAAGCCCCCTGGGCACCTCTGACCTCGCCTGGACTCCCCGCCTGCGGGGGGGGGGAGGAAAAGTTTAGGTGGGTCAAGGTGAGGGGTGAAGGGGCATGGGGGTGTCAGGCAGGGCGTTACTGACTGTCAAGTAGTTGATTTGGGTGCAACTCACGGATGTTTACAAACAGAGAGACTTGGAGGTTATTAAGCTGACAAAGTCAGCCCTGTGGTATGGTGTAATTAAGTCGCTGCACCAGACGGAACACTACCAGTGGCTGCTTATAAATATTACATCGTGGAGAGCCCTTATGCTTCTTTGTTTCCAGTTGATGCCCACAAGCCACAACTGTTCTTGAGGGCAGGTACAAAACCATCCCCTACGATCTGTGTTTTTATGGATGTGGTACTGAAAAACCAGAAGATCTTCCTCACTACTTGTTTAAGTGTCCTCTTTCACTAAACATTAGAATGAAACTGCTCAGGTCTCTGCTCCAGGGCAGATCGTTTGGGGAAGTTCAAGATAAATTATTATATTTACTCGCAAACCCAAAAGATCACATCGTAATGAGAGTGGCAAATCTTGCCCATGCTTTAATGGTGCAAAGGCACAGAAATCATGACAAGCTCCTTTAGGCTATTAAAATTTCCAAGATATACTATGATAAAATATTTTAGCTGATTGTATATGAATGACTAGAGTTAAAATGTTTAAAATGTTTTATAAATGTTACCTATTTGTATATTATATTGGTATTTTAAGTTTTGAATGCTTCTCCCGTAGAAATCGGGAAATATATGTTGTATCTGTTTAAACTGCAAAGACCAAATGGTCAAGTCAATAAAGTGATTCATTGATTGATTGAAAAGGCAGAAGGAAAAAAGCTCGGGTATGTGCAGTAGAGCTGCTCTGGCCTGGTGGCCCTTTACAAAGATGGCGCCCGCAGGGCCAAGCAACTCTTCTGCCCATGTTCAGCCTTGTGGGCGCCATCTTCGCAAAGGGCAGCGCAGCTCTACTGTGCATGCCTGAGCTTTCCCCCCCACCCCCCGCCTTTTAAAACTCAACCCTGGGAAGCAGGGTCTCTTTCTCATTATCAGCGGTCTGAGTTACTGCATTAGCCCCCGTTTTTCTATGTTCCCATTGAATTTCAACATCTTCACTTGGGTTGCCACTTGTATTGCAGCTTCCAAGTATTCTCTCTTGCAGGGCAAATCTACCTGTACCTTTGTCTCTTTTCCATGTGCTGTAGCTTGTATTGAGGCCACCCGACACTCTGTTACTGAGCCCATATTTACCTGTACTGCAGCTGCTTTCACCTCTAGGTTACCACCTCTTTGACAGAAAAGGTCTGCAGTCCTGGGCTTCTCACTCCCTTGTAACTGAGTGTCAGTCCCTGCAACTGTAGTCTGACATTCCTGTTCTGTTACCACAGATGTAATTTAGTTGCTCTGTATGGGCTCCTTTCTCAACCCCCTGTTTCACCACCCTACTTTTCTGGCTGTTTGCATCAGGTGCCACTAGCTCCTCTGTTTCCTCCTCTGATTCTAGAGCTGGCATTGAGTCATCCTCATCTTCCAACCCCTCAGAAGCCTCATAGACTTCTATAGTCCCCTTTCTACGTCTACCTCAGCAGCCTCTGCTCTCTCAAGATACCATTCTATCTCTTCTTTTAACCTCTTCCTTCCAAGTTTCATTTTCTTTCACCATTTCTTTCACTGGCCGCTTTTAGACGTGTGTAGCGCACATGTGGCATAAAATCATGTTGTGTGTAAATATCCCGCATGCAGAATTTAGATGCAATATTTCACACGTTAAAGTAGGCCACGCATTCTTTTAAAGCTGTGAATTAAATACCTCGATATCGAGATTTTATGCTGTGTGTGTGCTGCGCATGTTCAAAAGCAGCCATGGTCTCTATCATTTTTATCATCCCTTTATTTAACTCATCCAGGTGTTACTTAGCTAGATCAGTCTGAGTCCTCCAGTCCACCTTTTCCTGGCCAGGGAGATCCTTAACACTATCTCTCTCTTTCCATTTCTCCGTCGGGTAAACCTATCTGGGTTTCTTTCTCTATAACTTCCCTCTTTCTCTCTTTGGGGCTTTTTGCTTTTCACCAAGGGAATTTATATCATTTAAACAGTCTTTTTTCAGATTCCCTACCTTGTTACAGTCCCAGCAGATCCTTCTTCCTACTGGCTCTTTCGCCTGTATCTCTTTCCCCCAACCTGTTACTTCACAGGTGGCCCCATTGTTCTTTTGTTCCCTTTTCTCCATCTTTTGGCCCTTTCTCTCAGGGCAGTTCTTTCTCAAGTGTCCCGGCTTATTATAAGCCCAACAATTCCTCAGTTTCACAGTGGGGCAATACCTCCATTCATGTCCCTCTTGCCCACATTCATAAAACTGTCCCAGGGGCTTTTCCTTTATGTAACCTCCCTTAGATATCCTAGGGCACCATCTATAGATGTGTCCCCATAGCCCACAACAGTAGCATAGTTTCGGGGTTCCCCATCTGGGAACACCCTAGTACCTGTTCTCCCCCGCTGTCTGTCTCCACTGAGAAATCCTCCAAACTTGTGAGGTATGTTGTTCCATCTCTCCACAACTCTGCTGCTGCAGTTCTGACTCCACCCAGTTCCAGAGGATTACAGCGTGCTTCTGTCATGGACGGAGTCCTCCTGCTGCTTTGTTGTTCCTTACTGGGATCCACAGTCTGCTGCCAGTTGTAGGTGAACCTTTTAGCTCTGAGTCATGGGTGAGCTCCCCATGTGTTCCCTGGTGTGCTGCACTGCTGTCAGGCGTAATCCACCTCTTCCTTCGGCTGTGGGGTCAATCTCCAACTATTCTCTCTCAATGTTGCTCACCTCCAGCAGTTCTCCTCTCTGTCCTATTGCTCCTGACGCGCTCCACGAACTCTTCCTCTCAGGCACAATCCTCTCTGGGTGCAATCCTCCCAACACCAGCCTGTACCAATATCTGTCGCCTTGGGGAAACACTGGCATGACAGCCAGCAAAGGGTGCCTGCATTCTCCACCACTTTGTCACAGGGTTCCACCATGGGTGAGTGTTTGCCAGATCGAGCCCAAAGTGAAGAGACACTTGAGGGTTCAGTTAAAATGCCAGTTTATTAACAGCACAGTCCCAGACCAGGCACCAAGCCTCCCAGTCTTAAAATTCAAGCACATAAATCAGTTACAAAGGCTTAGCCCAGCCATACATAGTTCACCAGCCGGTTATGCCACTCACATCTCAGCTGTCAGGCTTTTCACTCAGGTCCGGGTCTCCTTTCATCCGGGTTCCTACAGGCAGCCATGAGAGATGTGCACTTCATGACGGTCAGGAGCAGACTTTGAGTTCTTTGAGGTCTGGCTCTCTTTTATACTGGAACCCCACTCCAAACACTTCAACTTCCTGCTCGGTAGGGATGTGCGAACGCGGTTTGGAAGTTCGGAGTTCGGAGCAAACCCAAATAGTTTGGTTGATCCCTACTGCTTGGTGGCCATCTTGTGAATTAGCTCCACTTCAGGTGGCCACTTTGTGGCACTACGCTGCCACAGTGATGTTCTGAACCTTCCCCCTCTTCCTATCTCTTATCTCACCCTGCTTCTAACAGACCGAGGAGACATTTCATGCACCTGGCTGTACCAGGCAAAAGGAAACCATTAGTTTTTCCTTTAAGCAACTTATATCTGCCTCTTGCAAGAGCTGGAATTGCAATAGATTAGCACAAGCAGAAAGCATACTGAAAAATCAAGTGTTTGTTGATTGATTTCAATTTCTATCCCACCCATCCCACAAAAGCAGGCTTAGGGCAGATTAGCATGAGCATATGTTTATACCACAGTTTGGGAGATTGCAACAGACCTCAACACATAGTGGTCTTGATATACTAATATTGTGTGTTAATAACCTTAACCACCCACTTCCCCTTTTGTATCATACTCCTTGAATGTATTCTGGATGCATTGTAACATCCCTACTGTGACGGGTTCATGCTAGCGCTAAAACGAGCAGCTAAATTTCTGCTTGTGAACAAATTTCACCATATCGAGAACCAGGATCAATTTCCTAACGGTTTCCCAATACTAATGTGACTTCTCAATTCTTGCAATACCATGGATACTGTCCTGATTTACCAACTTTCCACTTACCATTTACCGCGTACCATTCATTTACCGCTTACTGCATTGCTGAGGGTACTGTTTTACATCCAGGTTTGTTGTTTCCACGTTTCTGAGCCAATCACTGTGAGAAAAGCCCAACTCTTAAACTCCCCACCCCCAGTGACCTGCAACCTCCACTCCAGTGCCTCCAATCAAAATTGATGTTCTATGGTGTTCCCTTTGTTTTGACCAATCTACAGCTGGATTTCAGGTTAGTAAAGGAATCTGTGTACCAGACAATGAGTGACAAGGAAGCACTAGGGGAAACTGAGGGGAAGAAATGTGGTATTGCATTGGTATTACCTCTTGAGGTTTGATATGGACAGCAAAGTGGTAAACGGCAAAGTGGTAAGTAGGATTCTAGTAAGCGGAAAGTCGGTAAATTGAGAAACTAAATGTCAGTCAAGACATTACCAAATACTGAGAGGTTCTAAGTTCAACTGAGATGGTATCAGGAACTGGAATTTCATTGAGATTTCCTGTTTTGGCAAAATCTCATTTAAACCCTAGTTCATGCTTTTCTCAGCAGGGTGTGTGCGTCATGACACATTTCATTCATGAAAACTATGTTTTTAGGGGCTAGTCCATACTTTACGTATACATTTTTCATCACAAAACACTGACCCACAAGCAATTCTGAAAACAGCCTTCAACCAGAACGCTCTGCTCACACGAGAAATGGATAATTCCTGAAATGTACCAGTTTGATGGGAAATCTAAGGAAGGGGAGGGAAAAAAATATCAGAAAGATAAGATAAAAATGGAACACTTGGCATGGCTGTTACTGAAATGCTGATGGATCTCCAAAAATACTCCCTGCAATCTTATCTGGTAATGAACCAGAGGATTATGTTATACATTTCTCTACAGCAAGGGCATTTGATAAGATTTGGCACCAGGATGCCTGATTGGCCCCAATGGAAATTGGAAAAGAATAATCTGTGGTTTACTATCCTCAGCTGAGCCCTTGAGAGACAGATCTGCCAACATCGTAGGCTCCTTAAGTTACTTTACTTACAAGTAAAATACAGTCACTGCTTAATGGTGGAGAATCTAAATTTTCTTCATATTAGTTCCTCATCCAAGCTTTTAGTGTCAGATGGGATAACAGGGTAGCTTTGTCAAAGCCTGCATGGGAGTGGAGACTGGGGAAGACAATTTTTTTCAGCCCTTCTGCAGATGGGGACTTTAAATTCTCAAGCAATTCCAAGACATTCTAGAGATGCAGTCTGTAGCAGGGCATGGGATTGACAGGGTAAATATTTATAGGATACGCACCAGGCAACTCACAGTCATCAAGGGAATTAGCTAATAACAGTACCTTATTTATACACAGGTCAGTTTCTTCTCTAGACCAGGTAACAAGCCTCTGCCCAGTCTTATACAGTCCATTACACAACACACATAGGCCTCTTGCTCATAGTTGGGCTCCAGGTTCACCATCAGGCTTCTCCTCTGGCCTGATCTGCTCTTCTGGAGCTCCAGATGGCTTCTACAGAGATGACCTCTCTCCGAGCTCCAAAGCACTTCTGTCTTTCCACTTCCTGTTCCCAGGCTTTAAACTGCTGAGTGGGCATGGCTTTGGGCCCACTCTGTCTCTCTTAAAGGGCCAACAGCCCACAGGGACTCTGCCCTTTTACACAGTCCTCCCACCTTCTTGTTTTTTAAACGGATGGTTGCCTCTTGTATAATAATAATAATAATTTTTATTATCGGCTTAAGCCAAAACAAAACAAACAAATTTGACAATAAAATGTAATAGCAATGTATATAATGCAGTTTGCATCTTTGTACAAGGTCTTTCATCCTATACACAACAGTATAGCAGACATGCATGCCCCTGACCATAGTCTTTTCTCCTAAGCAGAGCTATGAAGCAGGCAATTCAAACCCCTGAACCAGAACCTCCTGCTGGGTACAACCAAAATTGTATATATAATGTCTTAGTTCCTATGCAAAGCTGTAAGACAGGCAATTACACCCCTGAACAAAAATCTTTACCCCTAACTAAATTATAAATCAATTTACCCACCACTAAGTCTAGGCCTTTCTCCCAGCTGGAGAACTTCTTCCTGCTTTGACTTAAATAAGAATTCAAAAGGAGCCAAATTTACTATACATTAATGCACAGTATCATTGTCAGACACCTAGTAAGGTCATCTAGTTCTTTTATCGCTGATTACGGGCTGCAATCGTATAGCATGCCAAGTCATGTAGTACCTTTACAGAATTGCTCTGCAAGATCCATAAAGTTTTCTCTAAATGTGTAAAGGCTTTGAGGTGTTTGGTGTGAGGGTTCAGATATTTCTCTCGCTGCTCGTTTGTCTTGGCACAAGACCACAAAAAATGCACCAGGTCATCCTCTCCTCCTACTGTGCAGTGGCAGAGCCTTAAATCATAGGGAATCTTCTCCCATGCTCCTTTTTGCCCATACGTCCCCACCTGGTTAAACCTGAGTTTGGTGAGAATTTCCCTATGTGGGAAATTACTTATCAAGGCAAGATAACCAGGAAAGGAAAGATCTTCTTTAATAAGGCCATATAGAGGTGCACATTTAAGAGTCCTCAAACGAGCCACATCCTCTTGCTTAGAGATATCCGCCAATTTCTAATCTATAAGTGATCTCTCGGAATGAGGGGATATCTGATCGGAGTGCACCCCAATTTCTCTCAGGCCTGAACAGAGTAACCAGAACTTTACGGCCCTCAGCCAAGGAAATCAACCTGTCCTCCCTCAGCCTCAAAAAGTACTTGCTTAGGGAGTCTTCCAGGCAATAAGGCCCGCATTTTGATCCAATAATGGAGCATAGATAACCTAGCTTTAGTCTGAATATTCATAGTCCCTGTTTCTAACATTACCATAGGGGCCAGAGTTCCAGAATGGACAGCGAGAAGCTTCCTTAAGAAAGCCGTTTGTGCCCCTTCAATAATCTTTCCTGCTTTTTCGCTACCACCCCAGATCTCTGCCCCATAAAGCAGTACTGCTTCAATTTTACCTTTGGCAGCTTTTAGTGCCTCTGCCAGTGGTGTCCTTCAAAATCTATCATAAAAAGCAACAATACCGCTTGTAGCCTGTGCTGCTTTTATTTTAACTTTTTTAGCATGGTGCTACCAACTGAGGGAGGCTGCAAAAGTCACGCGCAAATAACTAAAGATGTTAACTACTGCCAGAGGTTTCCTATCTATATACATTTCTTCCTCTGCTTATTACCAAATATCATTATTTCGGTCTTATTGATATTGATCTCGAGCTTATTGTTATTGCAAAAGGAATTAAAAGCAGTTAGCAATCTTTGCAAACCAATTTTGGTGCAAGACAATAGTACTGCGTCATCTGCATACAGCAGTACAGGAACAGCATTTTGGAGCAGTCTAGGAGCGTGACAGTCTCTTTTCCCGAGCCAGCCAGCTAAATCATTAAGGAATAAGTTGAAAAGAGTAGGGGCCAATACACAACCCTGGCAGACACTTCTGAATGTTGGAAAAGGGCTGGAAAGCTCACCTTTTGCACCAAAGTGAACCCGTGCAGCGGTATCTTCGTAATACTCTCTAATCAACTGGAATAAATTAGAATCCATTCCAATATACCACCACTTCTTCCACAAAACAGATCTATCTACAGTATCAAATGCCACCCTGAGATTGACAAATGCAGCATATAGCTGTCTTTTCTTGTTCATCTACTTTTAGGCTAAATAATATAACATGAAACATTGATCCATACAAGAGCGCCCAGCTCTAAACCCTGCTTGTTCTTGTCCTATGACATCCTTTTCATTAATCCAACAGTTCACATGATACAGCAGGTGGCAGCCATAGATCTTGGATGGAATGTTAATTAAACTTATGGGACAGTAACAATCTGGATTGTTCTGTTCACCTTTCTTAAATATAGGCACTATTATATTCTGATTTCAATCTTGTGGGAAATCATTGTTCAGTATAACATAATTTAATTTCCAGAAAACTGGAGTCCAGAATTCAGGGAATTCCTTGAATAATTCTGGCAGCAATAGATCTGGTCCTGCTTCCTTGCCAATTTTAATATCAGAAATTATTAGTTTAATCTTGTCTTCACTGATAAGAAATTTCTCCATAGCCTGATTCCCCAACTCAACAGAATTATACCCCGTTGAAATTTTATGGATTTCATCCTCTCCCCTGCTTTCAGACTTAAAGGAGAAATAAGAAACCCAAGTATCAGCGACTATATAGGTATCAGGGAATATATTCCTGAATTTATTTTGGCCAGAATTCTCTTGAATCCCTCTGCTTGGCTGCCTTTGCTAATTTATTCCACACCTTTGATTAATACTCCTTCTTTTTCCTGGCCAATATCTTTTTATATGTTTGTTTAGCTTTTATAATACTGGTCTGTCCTATCTTATTGGACATACTTTGCCAATGCCTTAATTGAGCCAGTTATTCTTTTTTTGCATGGATATACTCCAGATTGAATCACTCTCTATGCCATGAACTTTTTCCAAATTCTTTTGTTGCACCAATACCTTTTGAAATTTTCCTTAACCAAAATATCGTATTTCACCAACTTATTCTCATGGACTTCCTTTGTACCCATACTTTTTCCTCTGGTCATGAAACTATGTAGATTCTCTGCCCGACTTCTAATTTCCTCATCCCACCTTACCCTTACCACTGTCTGGGTCTGTCTCCTTCCAGATTCACACTGCATTCTAATTAAACAGGTCCATTCAGCATTCAAAGGAAAATGATCGCTTTCAGTTCTTGGGGTGACCTCCAAAGATATATATTCTTGTCAAAAATGTGGTTCCACCAATATATAATCAACAGTGCTGGTTCCCAATTGAGAGCAATAAGTATAAGCCTCTGGGACATCATTCTGTATTCTACCATTTAACATTATAAAATTCACAGACTACATAAAGAATACATAAAAAAAGAGAAAAAAAAGCGGGGGGAACCTTCTTTTGACCACTAATTTAGGAACAGCTTTTGCTCTCATGATGGGCACTAATGTCATATCTCCAGGACAATATAATGTTGCTCGCATTATTTCTACTCAATTGAAAATTACAAATTTTGTTATTAAAAATGGTTGCCTCTTGTAGCTGGGAAGCTAGTGGGTCAAGCAGAAGCAGGCAAATTCAACAACTGTCACTTCCACAAGTCCTTTTGTGGCCAGTATAGGTCAGGCTCTAATGCCATTGCTTTTCGTTCCCTTGATGCCTCACAAGGGCAGAGTGGCCATTAAATATCTGCTGGTATAAGAGAATGTGGATGCTGTGTTGGTCCCCAAAGTAATTGGTGGAGACAATGTAGTTCAGATTATCTCTTTTATTTGACGAACTTCTGTTGGTTAGAGTTGCAAGCTCTTGGGGACACTGGGCTCTTCTTTCGGCTGATAGCCGGTCAGAACTGCTAACAGAAGTGGCTGAAATGGAGGCTACTGTTGTGTTGCTCTGTGTGAATGTGACTGTTGTGCCATAACCATATGATTTTTTTAAAGTTGACAATGCAGTTTCCCATAAATTTATGGAAGATACTGCATATAGCAGGTGATTTGTCTTGTGCTGAAATTATAGCTCAGGATCCATGGAACTTTTACGGTGGCAGAAGAGCACATAGAGATATGGATTTTGAAGGTGAGAAGGAACCATTACAATCATCTAGTCTGACCCCCTGTATGTTGCGGGGCATAGAATTCCACCTTGCAATTCCTACATCAAGTCCAGAATTTCAATTTGAGCTGGAGCATATCCTTTAGCTATGCCAAGGGAAGCTATGCCAAGGGAAGCTAGTCATGAACTAGAGACTTCCAGTGATGAGAAGCCATATTCTTCTAATAGAGGATTAGCTTCCCATGGTACTAACAATTTGTACCTCCTTTTCTTGTCTGAATTTGAGCGGCTTCATCTTCCATTGACTATGTTTCATTAGGCTTTTGTCTGCTAGACCAAAGGAGTTAGTTAGTCTTTTCTCAGCCAGTGAGATTCCATGCAGGGTGCAGAAGTTTTTCTCTAGAAAGCAAAGATATACATCCTACCAGAGAGAAGATGGCCATGGAATTGTTTCTAAAAGGCAGACAGAACTCCCCCACCCTCTACCCCCAAGATGCTCCCGGACTCTGTCCAACATGAGTAACTGGTTGAGTAGGGCAAGGCTGGTTAATGCAGGAGTCTCACCTTCCTGCCTACCACATCTGTTCCATGCCAGGAGGGAGATGCTACCTCACCTTCCAGCTTTATTTGGTGGGGAGGGGCAGGACTGACCTTCATATTCCAGCCCCCTGAACTAATGCTGCTGTGGTGGTGGATAAGGATTGGTTCCCCACCCACTCCCTTAGCCCTTCATACCTATTTCTGGTGGTGGTGGGAAGGTTTTTGTTCCCAATTTATATAGGAAGGACATGTCACAGCCACAAGTCCCTTTAAGTGTTCTGCTTTGGAGGACAAACGGCCTGGTTTGGATGCAAGGCATCTGAGGTCCAGATGTTCAGCCTTCCAGGAGTCCAAGCCAACCCCCTCTCTCACACTCCCAGAAACTGAAAACTCAGCACCCCTGCTGCCTGCACATTATACTTGCCTATTTTTCCCCGTCAGAAAGCTCGGAAACTCTGTACTGGAAACTATGGCTGCTTTTTTTCTCTGGGCTGTTCTTCAGACATCAAAGCACAGATTCCAAAGTCTTCTCATACCTGCTTTATTTGCATGCTTAGAAGTGCTGGTGTGACTTGGAGAAGGAGGGGTAGTACTTTGTTGGCACTCTATCTTCAGTTCCACCATGTTTAATTCAATATTTTTTTCTCTTTTCAATTAAACTGCATTCCTGTTCTGTTCCCAATTCTCCCTCTGGTGTTAATCTGATAGCTGAAAAGAGTGCTTTGTTTTGTTTTATTTTAAATCAAAATGCTGTGTAGCTTAATTTAGGAGGTTGACTTTGGTGGAGAAGACTAAGGGGTCAAGTCCCGTTGGAGTTATGTGTTTCGTTACACATTCCCTATTCTCAGATTTGCTTTTCTCTCTAAGACTGAGTAAACGCTTGTTCCTTGATTAATTGTTCCTTGCCATAGGTTTCCCAAGGGTAGGTCTGTATAAATTGAAATTCCCATTCAACATGCTATTAAATTTCCTGATCCTCAGCTGATGTAAATCAGAGTCACTCCATTGAATCCCATTGTTTTACTTACCCTCTTTTGCACAACATACGTCCTCACAATTAGCGCTGAATTCAAAACAGCTGTTCATGAACTAACAGGAAATAGTGTCATGTTAGGAACAATGCTGAGTTTTTGGTTGAATTTTGGAGTCTGGAACACATTTTGCAATTCCTTTGCTTTCAGGATTACAGCTGGTGGTTTGTTTGTTTTTGCAACTTCCATAATTTTTTGGTACATTTAGTGACTTGTCAGTACTTTTCGTGACTTTCTGGTATTTTCCATAATTTTTCGGTACCTTTTTTGTTCTGATTAGGGCTGTAAGGAATAGTATTTCTGGGTACTCAAGCCGAATTCCGAAGATCTGGATACTCGGTCTGGGTACTCGGCAGCACTTTGGAACTTTTTTCGAGGACCCAGAACTTGGAACTCCGAATTCCAGATCTCGGAAATACTCAGAACTCCAAAACTCAGAATCATGGAAACTTGGAACGACTCGGTGCCAAAAAACCCTCCATTGTGTGTGCCTAGCCCAACTATGCAAGGAAAGCCCCCTCCCCACACACCATTAACCAGAAAGAAACTTGAAAGTATTCCCCCCAGTGCCCTGGCTGGTCATCACATCTTGGCAAAGTTCTTGAAGCCACAGCCAAAACACTACCCAGAAAAGCAGGCTAGCAAGAGTGGGACAATCACTCAAAAAGACAACCCCACAAAAGTGCAACTGTGTGCAGAAATTTAAAAAAATCCAACAGTATGGCCCACCATCAGCAGAGTGCACCCACTTTAAAATCATTCTGCCAACCGAGCAGTGCACAGGAAAGTAGGCTAGCGAGAGTGGGACATTCACTCAGAAGAATGCAGCCACACCACAAAACAGTGCAACTGCGTGGAGAAATCCCACCAAAAGCCAGCCAGCCCAGCAGACATATTATAACACCCACAAGAAAGAAACCAGACATTCACACACACACCCCAGGGGCACTGACAGGTTTTTTTAAAAAGGCATGGCATGATTGGTATGGTGTGTGGTGCTGGTAACTTTTTAAAATTTTTATTTATACAAAATGTATATCTCGCCCCTCCTGCCCACAGGGCAGCCCAGGGCAGCAAACAACAACTATAAAAACAATCAAACAATAAAACATTTAAAACAGTTAAAAACTTGAGCAGCCCAGGCAAGGGGAGCCATGCAGAGAGATGGCCTCATGGTGCCTGCCAAGCAGTGCTAACAGCAGTGGCACAGGCTTGTTTTTTAAAAAGGCATGGCATTGATTGGTGTGGGGTGTGGTGCCGGGAATTTGAACAGCCCAGGCAAAGGGAAGTGGAGCTTGGCAGAGAGATCCCTCTGCCTCATGGTGTTGCCAGCCCAACAGCAATGTGGCACTGGCACCTAATAATTATTTTTTTAAAAGCATGGCATGGTAGAAAACGTAACCCCTATCCCCCAGCATTGGCCCTATGGAGAGGCCAGGCCAAACCAGACCATACCAGGCTAGACACCCCTCTCCCCCCAGACAATTACTTACAGATCAGCAGTGCAGCACAGCCAAATTCACCAAAGAGAATGGAAAATGACTGTGCAGCCACTTTTATTTCACCCTGCAAACCAATCAATTGGTTTGGCCAGCCAATCAGAACTTGCCATCTGGCTTACCATCACTCACCTGTCCCCTCCCATACCCTCCTCCTACCAAATATGGCACCAACTTTCATTTCCAGAAGCTCAACTCCACCCACGCGTTCAGTGGCTTCTGAAGTTTTCTGAAGTTTTCCAAAAAACGGCCTTGGTCCTTGGAAATTTGGAACTTAGACATTCTGAACCGAAGACCAGAATCTTTGGCGATTTCTGAAGTTTTCAAAAGACCAAGTTACAGCACTAGTCCTGATATACTTGCTTTCCTGGTTCCTAGCCTTTTTTTTTTGCTTCCAAATATTCTTCTCCCAATCAGGAGGGCAAGGGTTGAGAAGGAGACTGTGCCTGCCGTGTCTGGTCTACGTATACTGCACCCGACACCTTTTCTTGCCAATGTGCCAAATGTGCTGGCATGAACCCAAAGTGCCTACCAAAGGACATTCCCAAATGGGAACAAACAAATGTGGTGAAAACTTGGTAAGTTTCTGCACTTCAGGGAAGGTGGCGAATAGGCTATTTTTGATTAAAACAGCATTTAATACTAATAATCTTTATTTTTATATAGCACACACTACTATGGCACTCAGAGTGCTTCACAAAGAACTAATTAACCTTTTTAAATCCTCAGAACAACCCTGTGCGGTAGGCTAGGCTGAGATAATATTGTGACTGGCCCAAGGTCACCCAGTGAGTTTCTGGCTAAGGCAATATTTGAACTGGGGTCCCCCCCTACCTCCTGGCCCAAGTACCACCCACTTAGCCTTTGCACCACACTGGCTATACAATGAAAAATACAAAAAAATGCATTTGCTGTGAATCATCATTTCAGTTCTACACACAATGTTGAAAAGTAAATGGGATATCAAAAATTCTTGCCACAGCTAACGGATCCACTTCTATCCTCCTTCACTCTCACCATTCCTTCTGCCTCTTTATATAATCCAGACAAGAGCCAGATCAGATGTTGCAGAACTCTAGTATGTTCCAAAGACAGATTGCACCAGAGCAAGATTAGTGGGAAAATATTATGGAACATCCAGCATATTGATGACATAGTTTTAATTGTGTCAAACAGAGAGGTCCATGTGTGACATGGAGAGCTGCTGCCATCAGTAAACTTGAAGTGTAGATTAAAAATTAATGGTAGGAAAATTAAGGCAAAAAAGAATGGTGGTGAATTTGGAACTGCATAATTCAGAAGGGTTTTGATGAGGTTAATACTTGGTAGGAACAAAGTAATTTATATGGCAAAAGTTTGAAAGTTGAGTGGGATTAGTCTAAGGTTAAAGAAAAAATGGATGAAATTTCCACTTTGGTTGATAATGGGTTATGGAGCAGAATCCTCAACAATGAAGAAAGTATTTGAAAAGAGAGCATACAGTTTTGAGCTTTAATGAAACACAGGAATCTAGGTGCGAGAGAACTGGGTAGAAGTATGGTAGTTTTTACACGTATGCCACCCACCCACCAGCACCCATGGGATGGGTGGGAGAGCGTCCGTGGGAAAGGCACCGTGTGTGTGTATGTATGCTCCTGCAACCCACCCATCAACACCCACCAACACCCACCAGGCCCGCAGCGGCGTCCGTGTAAAAAGGGACTGTGAATGAATGTGTGCATAGGAAAATTGGAGAAGAAGATGAACTGTTGACAGAGATAAAAATGAGAAACACTGTAACAATCACTGCACGATGCAATTCTTGAGGAGCAGATCAGGGTTCAGCAGGCATCTGTCCCTTTAAGGGGCCTGTTGCATCCAGTGGGTACACTACAGCCCTGCGGGGGTTATGAGAGCCAGGACCAAAGCAG
The DNA here is from genome assembly GCA_003113815.1 of Sphenodon punctatus. NCBI lineage: Eukaryota > Metazoa > Chordata > Lepidosauria > Sphenodontia > Sphenodontidae > Sphenodon > Sphenodon punctatus. The sequence goes on along the minus strand of QEPC01009797.1, from coordinate 2,019,989 downwards.
TCTGCTGCCTCCTATGTGCTGGGAAGGAGCTCCGGTCCAGCAGGCTCTGGCTGGAAGCTGACCAGGGTGCTGCCCCAGGTCTTGGATAGAAGGCTGGGAGTCCGAAAGCAGACTCCTCTAGGCTTTAAGGGCTGGGCAACGAGCAGAGTGCTTTGTCTTAATGAATGGAAGTTTGATGAACTTTTAAGTTTGTGTTTGTGTTATTTGGGCATTGAGTACTTCCTTTGAAAACTTCCTTTGAAAAGCCTAGCCCGTAGCCTAGGCTTCATCTTTAACTCACCCCTTTCTTTTAAACCCTACATTGACTCTGGGTATTTTCAGACGTGACTGGGCCCATTGGCCCCGGCACGGAAACTACCCATTGATTCCCCACCGGGATCACTCCAGCACGACCAACAGACGTGCCGGGGGATCCCATCAGGGTATCGGGGAGGGGGCGGGGCCATGTGGCCGCACTGTGCGGCCGCATGCCCCCCCCCCCCCCCCCCCCCCCCCCCCCCCCCCCCCCCCCC
>QEPC01009797.1:1988734-2018423 GCA_003113815.1 Sphenodon punctatus | reverse complement strand
TCTCTCAGATTGTAAGCCCTAGGGGCAGGGACCATGTCTATTTTATTACTTTGTAAAGTGCCAGGTACACTGCTGGCGCTATATAAATGTTTGTTAATAATAATAATAATAAAAGTAAATAAAGCTGCATGCAGTGGAAGTTTGAGTGGAGTGGCGGTACTTTAGGGTTTGGATCATGATCATAATTACAGTGGGGGATGTGTCCCCCACAGATTTCCTCCTCCAACAATTCAAGGTTTGTGGGCATGGGGTTTATGTGGGGCCAAGTGGATTCAGCATCCTGCACAAACTTTAACCCAAATTATGCTACTGGTTTGGATCCTGACAGTACTTACTCCAACCAGCCCATCCATTACAAAGATCATGAAAAAAGTTCATTGGAAAAGATGTCCCCATATCCAGATACTGATCTTGACAAAGGTGATACTGTAGAAAGAAACAGACAGAAGAAGGGCGGGCTAACTGGTTGGATAACATTGAGCTTTGGATGGGTTCAAAAATGAGGTGCTGAAATGGAAAGCCAGGAAAGAAGCATGCTGGGAATCCTATTATCTTACAAAGAGTAAGGAGCTGAATGACAATAATGATGAGAATTCCATCAGAATTGTTGGCACTATATCACCTGCCAGCAGCTGCAAATATAGGGCACTTGGACACACTACCAGGGGTGGGAGGAACTTCCGTGAGGGCAATCACGGCTCTATTTTCACAAGAATTAGCACGCATAGGAATACATGATTCCACTTTTCTGCCGTGACAACAAGTGAAACCTATGATTGTAAGAGCTACATGGAGGAGCCGGTCATGCACAAGTCTTCTCCTGGGACAAAAGCAGAATAGCACATTCCTACGTGCGCTAATTCCAGGGAGAACTGAGCCACATTGGCTCTCACAAAAGTTTCCTGCCCCCATGTAACGTGTGCAAGCGTCCGTAGTTTAAGGCTGTGAAATCGTATCCGTCTTACCCAAAACAGCCTTGAAAGCAAGTCATATTCATAACACATAAGACACACAGCAGTTGGAAATTCTTTCAGAGTAGTGAATAAGAATATTTAATTTGATAATACCAAGCTATGAACCTTAACCTATTTCCCCCAACTGCGAATATATTATAGGCCCTTTTTACATGAGACGGTACCACTCATGCCAATGCAGTGGATCTGTGTGGAATGAGTGGTACTGTCTCGTGTAAATCCCTCGTTGAGTGGGAGTGCGGGCGCGTTCCCGCAAAACATGCATCTCACTCACACCCGCATCCCCACACATGGAGTAACCAGGGGAAATGGAGGTCGCTCCATACGTGGGGATGAACCGGCACGCACTCACTGCCCACACTGTGGTGCACCCCCACGCCCCACGCAGCCACGGTCCATGTAAAAAGGGCCATAGACACATGGTTTATCAGTCAATTCTGACTGATAGATGGTCCAGGCTATCTACAACTGAGAGCTAATAAACTGCCCTGTTTGAGACAAACCATTTATTTTCATATTTTGTTTAGACTGGGAACCAGTGACTGTAACGTTCCTCATTCTACTTATGCACTGTATTGTGCTAATACAATTCATGCTAATTGGTATGATTAGTTCAGAGGAATCTTCCATAATTTTCTTTCCCCTGTGGTTTAGGAGCCAGTCAGACCTTCATAGTAAGGTATGTATGCCCATGCATATTTATGCATTTATTTATGGACACACCTAATTTATGTGTGCAAATATCTGATGGATCCTCCCTCCCCTGCAAAGGTAGGATGCTGTTTGCAGTCAATTCCCCAATGTAAAGTCTTGTCTACATTAAGCATGGTAAATAACTGGACTTCCACCTCTTCTCCTGTGAGACTCTTCCCAACGGAGAAATCTAGTAGATTGCAATCTTACGGTTTGTGTGTGTGTTTTGTTTACTGATATTCAGCCTGAATTATCCCTTTCCTATTTAGGGTGGCCAGATACACACATTTTAGAGGACACATGAGAAATACAGGTTGCAGGGCTATGTTGCCTCCAATGCAGCCCTGCAACCTGAATTTCTTATAAGTGTCCTCTAAAATGTGTATATCTGGCCACCCTATTCCTAGTTATGCACCCTCACTAATCCAGGAGTTGGGAATCTTTTCCCTCCCCAAAGCTGCTCTGAATATTAGTACAAGCACTGCAGACCTGATAGTTTTGGGGGACAGGGGCGTTTAAGGGCTGTGCTCAGGATAGGAGCAGGAAGGGGAGGGTCCAGACCATGAATCTGTCTCATGGATCCATCCGCTATTATTGAGTAGCTGTCCTCCTCATCTCTGCTCCCCTTCCTCTGAACTTGCTCTTTCCATGCTTGAGGGTAGGGCTGAACCCACTGGTTAATTCCAGGAATAGGAAAGGAGATTGTAGCAGGGCAGGGTGAGCTGGAGGGCCTCAACTATACTTGTGATTGCCTGGCTCCCAGGAGCTCAGTTCAAGGGCTTGAACAGCCCAGGTGGAGCGCCTGGGGCTAATTGGGCATAGGATTGGTTGAGGCTGGTCACATGACCAGAAGCCCCCAACATTTAAGGCAGAGCTGAGCAGCCACTGGGCGGAGAGAGCTACAGGGAAAGTTGAAATGTCGGGCTGAGGGAAGGCTGGTGACAAAGACAATCTCTGGAACAGAGCAGAGAATTTAGCAGGGACTCAGGAGAACGATCACCAGGGGAGCCTAGCTGGGAAGAGACTTACCTGGGAGAAGCTGGAAGGTGCTGCCTCCAAGCTGGGGTGGGAGGTAATTCCTGGAGTCAGAGATAGGGCTATTAAGGGATATGATGTTGCATGCTGTGTTTCTAACTGAGTCCACTGTCAGGAGGAAGAGTGCTAGGTGGAACCCTGCACTAAATAGGGGAATGTGAAGTGTGGTGATGTGAAATAGAGTTGTTAACTGAAGAGCTAAGAGTTTGGGTACCTGACTGGAGAGTGGAGGTGGGAAGCTGAGGCACAGACCCCTGAGCAGGGATTGAGCTGAGGTGAACCTGCCACAGAGGCAAACAAAAAACAAGTGAAGGCCAGATTTAGCAGAAAGATGACATGCATGACTCTTTTCCCACCTGGGGCCACTTTGAAAATTAGTACAAGCACAGGTGATGCCTTGGAGGCTTATGGCTTTTTGGATTTGGGAGACTTAATTAATTTTGTAAATAATGTAACTGTGCCCTGGCATCAGTTTCCTTCCCCCACCCCCTTTTTAGCAGAAAAGGTACAGAGAAGGGCAACAAGAATGACAGAGGGCATCGAACAGCTCCCCTATGAAGAGAAGCTAGATAGGTTAGGGCTCTTCAGCTGGGAAAAGAGATGTCTGAGGGCCTTTTTAGAGAAGTGGGATTTTAAACCTGTGGCTCTCGGACACCTCCATGGGGAGCGCTTTAGACGCTCCTCTGTGAACTGGATGTCGCCCGGGCGCCATTAGAAACAGCGGTGCAGACAACTCCTGGGTGTTTTGGGATGTGGTGTAGTACAGACCTTGATTATCAAGGAATTAGTACGCCGCATCTCAAAACACCCAGAAGTCACCCATGTCGCTGTTTCTAATGGCACCTGGGCAACTTCCAGTTCACGGAGGAGCATATAAAGCCCCTCCGCAGAGGTGTCCAAGAGCCGTGGGTTTTAAATCCCGCTTGTCTAAAAAGTCCCTGAGAGAGGATACGATAGAAGTTTATAAAATCATGAGTGGTATAGAATGAGTAAATGTGGAGTAGTTATTTCCCCCCTCAAATAGTACTAGAACTAGGGGACCTCCCATGAAGCTAACAAGTAGCAGGTTAAAAACAAATAAAAGAGTATTTTTTTTGCTCAATGCACAATTAAGTTGTGGAATTTGTTGCTAGAAGATGTGGTCAAGGCCACTAGTATAGCTAGGGTTAAAAAAAGGATTGGACAAATTTCTGGAGGATAGGTGCATTAGCAGCTATTTGCCGGGTAGGTTATGGGATCGTAATCTCTTACTCTTCAGAGCTGGGAGTGAACAACAGGGAATCTATTGCCCCAATGGGATCTGTTGGGTACCCCAGCGAATAAGATTGGTCACTGTTGGAAATAACCATTGGTTTGACTCGGTGGGGCAGTTACTCTTACAGTAATATGCTGGGTGTTATATTTTTGCACTTTTTTTTTTTCATTCAGAAAATAATAAATTATACATTTAAAAATAAGAAAATTAGTACAAGCTCCAGGGGCCACATAGAAGTTGAGAACACTTAAGGAATGCACTCAGGAAGATGAGACTCCAGGTCATGGATCTGTCGTCTATTGTGTGCATGCATTAATCTCTGCTGCTTTACCTTGAACTTAGTCTTTCAATGCTTGTTAGGGGCTGGTTCAGAACAACTGTTCCGTTGTGGACATTTCTGTGAAAACAGAACATTAGTCATATATTTTTGTCTGGGATTCTGATCAGGGCTGTGCTTGAAATTAAAGAGAATCAAAGGACATTCTGCCTTTTTATTTTTATTTCATTCGGTACAATCATAAATTGGAATGAATGATCGGAGTGATTGTTCATTCTTAGTTTGATTATACTAAATGAAATGTCTAGTTCCAATCGAAATCAGAACAGGGTGGAAAATCTGGATTCACTCCTAGGAACTGGATCCAGGGGCAAGATTCAAAGACTGGAAAGGGGCCAAATATAAATTAGCTGCAGATCATGTTTAGCCCCTGGACCTGAGGTTCCCCACCCCTGTACTAAACAATTCTTCTACACCCTTGGTATTCTACCTCTCATTTGTTTGAAGATAGCAATCCTGATTCCTTTAGAAGAGTTCCTTCCTTCCTTGTTGTCTGAAGCCAAACTCTGTGCATTATGCTTTTTTGATGTTTATTTGCCCATGTATTTTCTTAAAGCCAAAAATAGAGTGTAACATATAACTGCTAGATGATGATTGATGATATCCCCATTGCCCACCATGCTGAAATCTTTGGTCTGCAGTCTGAATCCCAGAGTGCTTGTCAAATCCACTCCCTCTAGTCCTGCACTGGGAAGTATAACCTTATATATTTTTGTGCTTTCCTGCTTGCACTGTAACCATCTGCTCTTCCTCAAAATAGCTAGCACTGCTAATTGACTCTCTGCCAAATTGACCTGGGGCAAAAATACCTAGTTTCTTTGCCTCTTTCCCAAGGACCCAGTGTCCTCGCCCACAGAGCATCAAAAGACATCCTACTTCTGTTTGGAGCAGAAAGCATGTACAGATCCTCTTACCAATGGAGTCTAGACACCAGAGAGGATTCACTTACTAAATACCAACTAAACTGTAAAGTAAATGCCACATTCCTGCAAAGACATTGATAATTAGACTTCGTTGGTTTTGGGGGCATCTAACAAATAACAACTAATGAACTATCTACAATTCGGCTTAGAAAAAAGAATGACATGCACTTATCTTTGCATTACCTTCTTGCCTTTTGTTTTTACAGTATGCTGCTTTATATTGAGCTTATTTAATTAAACTCTCAACATTTACCTTGTAAATAAAGTGGGCAGATTGTATTTAAAACTGTCAGATAAAACGTACCACAGGGAACAATCTCTTCCACTGGCTGGAGAGTCTTTGGAAGATTTGATAGATTTTTTTAGCATCGTTGGCTCCCGTGATCTGTGCCCTCATTCAGTGTTTACATACGAAGGTATAGCTGCTTAAGAAAGAGAAAAGATGGCTTGGATCAGAGGAAATAGCCAAGGACCTTTCTGGCCCACAGCTTGCACCTGTCTAACCTGAAACTGGTGTAAGAAAGCAAACTTCTTTAGGCTGAGCACCCATCCTCATTTTCCAGGACAGCCCTACAAATAAGCCAGCTGTCCCACTGTCCTGCTTTTGAAAGAAAATGTCCTGCAAGTGTTCCCCACGCTGCTCATCTTCAATAGGGCGTGCCCCAGTGGGGCACTTTCAGAATTAAGGTTGCTCATCACTTAGTTGGCTCTTGAAAAAATGCTAGCACTCCAGTGCCCTTCTGCACATACATGTATAGCCTAGGATGTATCCCCCCTGCTTTGTTGCTGGGCTTGTGGCCTAACTGCCAGCCCCATGGAGCAGCTAGGGAGTAAAGGGCCATGGAGCATCATAGGGATGAAACAAGTACCTGCAAAAATGAGTATACCCATCAGTTATGGTACTTGACCTGATGCAGCAATATTGGCTACTCATTGGTACCTGGTTAGTGCCCAATAGGCTACCTGTTATAATGATCTACAGCTTTTCATCCCAATTTTCCATCTTCTGGTACCAACTTCTGGTTGCAACTTTTCTGACTTCCCATACCAATTTTTCTGTGTTCTGGTACCAATTTACCATTTATCGATCAGCAAAATGGAAACTTGGTAATGGTAATACCTGGTCTTTTGGGTAATTGGATTCCCAACTCAGCACTTGGCTACTGATCGAGCCCCTGACAGACTACCTTACCTAGACTGTAAATCTCTCAGGACAGGAAACCGTCTCTAATTATTATTAATGATTGTACAGTGCAAGGTACACTGCTGGCACTATATAAATAATCAATCCAACATTTATTGAGTTAGCCATAGGCCATATCAAATTGGACAGATGATACAAAATTCTTTGAATAATTATAAAATTAAACAGAAAATTCACCTCCATCAACAGCAATTCAAAAGTAGATATAAATCAAGATAACTTAGCAGACTCCCTCTCTAAATTAATCTTAACAAACTGCGATCTTAATCTTGCTGCAGTAGCGGCAAATGAAGCCACAGCCAAGGTGACATGATCCTTAGTGTCATTAAGTAAAAAACCTCAAATATTTTAGAGTTGAACTAAATGTACTGTATACCCAAAACTTTGAACAATTTAGCTCAAGTTTGGGCATAGATAAGGCAGACCAGAAGATAGAGGACCAATTCTTCTACTTGGCTCTCCCCACAAACATATTTCTGATCAGCATACCTTACCCCAGTGTAACATCCCTGGATAACCGCTGTATCTATAGTTTACAGTTGCAATACCATAAAGGTTATCCTATGGCTTGGTTGCAACAAAGTTGAGACACACCTGGGATCAGCAGGCCCAGGAACATCCAATATTGGTACCAAGGAACCACTCTCTTGCTAGATACTAAGGCCCTATTATTTTGAATTTTAACATCCCCAGTTTTTTGTTTTTATTGTTGTTTGGCCTCCTTGAGTGTAATTGACAACAAATACTCAGAGGAAAACCCCAACTTGGAAATATGATCCTATACCTAAACAAGTCAGGTATCACTTTGTTGATAGGTAGTTTCCAAGCTTCCCCATTTTTCAGTTAAACATAACTTCGAGAGAAACACATCAGGAGAAAGGGATATTTTAAGCCAGTAGGTGAGTAGTAAATATATAACGCTGGCAGTTATCATTCTTAATCCTGATTTCAGCCTCAGGATTGGAAGCGAGGTAGCTCTGGAAACTCCTAACAGTATTAAAAGAGAAAATTAAAGCGTCATGGGATCGGAGGTAGTGTCTTACTATGGATTGGTAACTGGTTAAAGGATAGGAAGCAAAGAGTAGGACTGAATGGTCAGTTTTCACAATGAAGAGATGTAAAAAGTGCTGTGCCCCAGGGATCTGTATGGGGACTGGTGCTGTTCAATGTATTCATTAATGATCCGGAAAAGGGCATTAAGAGTGAGGTGATCAAATTTGCAGACAACACCAAGTTATTCAAGGTAGTTAAAACACAAGCAGACTGTGAAGAACTGAAACAGGATCTTATGAGACTGGGTGCCTGGGCATCTAAATGGAAGATGAGATTTAATGTGGACAAGTGCAAAGTGATGCACGCAGGGAAAAATAACCCAAACTATGAGTACACAATGTTGGGTACTAAGATAGGAGTTACCACTCAGGAAAATAATCTGGAAGCGATTGTGGAAAATACACTGAAATTCTCAGCCCAATGTTCAGCAGCAGTCAAAAAAGCAAACAGAATGCTAGGAGTTATTCGCAAAGGGATAGATAATAAAACTGAGGATGTCATAGGGGTGTGCATGTCATTTTTGTTATTACAATAATGATAATGAAAATTGCCATTTTTGTTATTGCAATAACAAAAATGACAAATAATAATAATGAAAATAGAAACAAAAACAACTTTTTGTTTTTGAAATAAAGGGAAAAATTGAAAAACTTATTTCTGGTGATACCTTTTTTGATTCTTATTCAATTGTGATGAAACTTGGGGAGATTGTAGCCCCAAAGGAGGGCACTATGTGTACCAATATTCGAAAAGATTAGATAAAGGGAATTTATTTTAGAAGCAATTGAATGTTGTGCTTTAAGAAAATCTTCATGCAGATTCAGGACTACAACTTCTTTATCTTCTTCCATCCAATTTGCATGAAACCTATGTATATTATATCCCTCCACAGACATAATGCTCATGCCAACTTTCAGAAAGATTGGATAAAGGGTACTGATGGTATAAGACGTTAACGTGAAATACATTTCCAGCGGTAACATTTTTATATTCCATCCGGTTTACAAGACATTTGGCAGGAATGTATCGCATACCTTTCCTGTCATCTCTGCCAAACTACAGGACGCTTTGATAAAGGGACTCAATTTTATAAGCAATTGAAGTTGTCCCCTTGAAGACCGTTATTCAGATAAATAGCAGCGCATGGAGTGCCAGTCAGAGGCAGGCATCTGGCATGGCAGGGGGAGGGAGGCTGTAGGAGGGAGGATGTGGAGCAACTCAAAAGACTGACAGACACATTCACTGGCCAGTTACTGCATGCTTCCAGCTTTACAGAACCAATTGGTGATGGCTTCGAGGCAGGCATAGGGGGTGGCCCTCGGGCGGGCATAGAAGGGACATAACTGGGACTTTGGGGATAGCATCCCAGAAATTGGGAGACATAGTTTACACATCCAGACCTTTCAATTGAAACAAATGGAAAATGAAAACAAAAGTAAAAACGAAAATGAACATTTGATATTTATGAAAACAAAAATGACAGATTTCAATAACAAAAATGAAAATGAAAAATGGCATGGGCCCCTGGTGCACACCTCTAGTCATAATGTCTCTATACAAATCGATGGTGCAAATGCACCTGGAATATTGTGTGAAGTCTCAAAAAAAGACATATCTGAACTAGAAAAGGTACAGAGAAGGGCAACGAGAATGATAAAGGTATGGAATGGCTTCCGTGAAAAAAGAGGCTTAACAAGCTGGGTCTCTTCAGCTTAGAGAAGAGAAGACTGAGAGGGGACATGATAGAGGTTTATAAAATCTTGAGTGGTGTGGAATGAGTAGACAGGGAACAGTTATTTACCTTCTCAAATAGTACTAGAACTAGGGGACACTCCATGAAATGAGCTGCCAGTAGATTTAAGACAAATAAAAGGACATACTTTTTCACTCAACACATAATTAACTTATGGAATTTGTTGCCAGATGATGTTATCAAGGTCAGTAGTATAGCTGGGTTTAAAAAAGGACTGAATAAATTCTTAGAGAATAGGTCCTTTAACTATTAACCAAGTAGCTTACAGGATGAACTTTTTACTGTCCGGAGCTGGGAGTGAGCAACGGGGAATGGATTGCCCATTGTGAGTGTTGGCTCTTCTCCCATGCGATTGAGATTGGCCACTGTTGGAGGACAGGATGCTGGGCTTGAGGGACCATTTGTCTGACTCAGTATGGCACTACTTATGTTCTTATTCTTAAAAACCCACTCTGCACCGACTCCAGTACAGCAGAAGTAGCCAATTACTCCTTCCGACATTCAGTGCCAAAATCAGTTAGTAGGCGAGTAAGTCCCAAACGGGATTGTGAAAGAAAGAGCAGCATTGTCTGCATACATTAATATTGGAACCCTCTGCTGTCCAACTTTGGGGGCTATATATACCTCTTTATCTTGCATATTTTGAATTAGGTCATTCACACAGAGATTGAAAAGCATATGGACTAATACACAACCCTGCCTAACAGCTCTTGAGATGGGAATAGGTGCTGAAAGGGTGCCTTTCCCATCTACACGCACCAGAAGTGAGGTATCCATGTGCAGTGATTTAATAAACATTAATAATCTCTCATCTATATGCCTCTATCTCAATTTAGCCCATAATTTCCCTCAATTGACCAAATCAAAAGCCGACAAAAAATGCGTAAATGCAACAAAAAGCTTATGATTCTTCTGGTTGTATTTCCCTACCAAGTGGGATAAAGTAAACAGCAATCAATGGTACTCTTGGATGGGGGGAAACCAGCCTGTTCCACAGCCAGAATATTAATCTGGAATATCCATTTCATTAATGTGTCAAAGAGAATTTTGGAGTATAATTTCAATATTATACATATCAGACTAAAGGAAATTTCAGACATGACAGGCCCGGAGGCCCACCACACTGAACCCCGGACCGGGATCTGTCTCGGATCCCGGTCTGCGATCAAGCCATCCGTCCTTTAGATGTGCTGGCCTGATCACTAGCAGGGATCAGGGAGGGGTCAGGGCTGCACAGCGTGACATGTGGCCGCACAGCCCCGCGCTTCTCCAACTGACCGCCCTTGGGGAGATGGGCAGGCACAGCGGTCAATGAAGCTGCTTCGCCCAATCCCATATCACAGTCGGGGCCATGATCTGGGATGGGCCAAAGACCTCACCTTCCACACCCCAGGGCGTCCCCTGCGGTCTTCCAGGGGCGCCTTCCTGGAGGTCCCCCATGTTAAACGGGGGGTCACGATGGAGAGGGTGTTCTCAGTGACTGGGCTGCGGCTTTGGAACTCCCTCCTGGAGGAAGCTCACCTGGCCCTGGGTCTGATGGCTTTTCGCCAAGCCTGTAAGACCTGACTGTTCTCCCAGGCCTTCGGAAGGGAGGGTGGGAGGGGAGGGGAGGGGGGGGGAATTTTGGGGATGGGGGTGGGTAATTTTAATTGTTTATAACTGATGATGTTTTATGTAATTTAGTATTGTTTTATTTGTTGTGAGCCGCCCCGGGATGCCGGAGGTATGAGGGGGCGGCCAATAAATATAAAGAAAGAAAGAAAATAATAAATAAAATCCCGGATCATGGCCACTCTAACCACGGTTCTCGACCTCCGGACAGCTGGAGGTCGAGAACCATGGTCAAACTTGATCCCGGCCGGAGGTTCATCATGGTGAACATCTGACCAGGACCAAACTGACGTTCACGGAAACACCACCACCACAGGAAATCCACTGGGGTTCACTGTAGAGAAAGGTGTTTTCGTCACGTCTGAAATTACCCTAATTTGATGTATAGTTCTGGGGCTCTTGGCTGTTCCCTTTCTCAAAAATGGGAACCCCCACCACAATTTTCCAATAAGCTGGAATCGGACCAGAGCTGTTAATTTGGGTAGCAGTAGTAGTAGTAGTAGTAGTAGTAAGTAGTTTATTGTTTGACCGTAGGTTGTACAAAATTGTAAAAGCACAGTAAAATGTACACTTTGAAAAATAAGCTAAAGTACTTGCATAGCATACATAAAGATCACATCAAGCCAGGCCTCAAAGATTATTTGCCAATTATGATTATAATTCTAATAAATCAAATTAAAATTATTCCCAAGTTTACAATACAAACCAAATCCCACAAATTAAAATAACAAATCATTCTTATGATTTTATTCCTGCCGGAGGCAGCAATGCACATGAACCTTACCCCTGGCAATAGATTCTGTTATGACAGTAGAGGGCAAAATTACTCTAAATGGTAAAACACAAGTTCCATACCCAGTCTCAAGCATCCGTAGTTAACAATGGGTGATTCCAGACGTGACGGGGCACCCATTGGCCCTGGCACGGAATCACCTTTTGATTCCCTGCCGGAATCAGAACGGCCCGTCAACAGACGAGTCAGCTGATCCCGGAGGGGAATCGGGGGAGGGGGCGGGGCTGCACAGCATAATGTGCGGCTGCACAGCCCCGCCTTCCCACGCTCCCCAGGCCGGCCGCCCTCCGGGAGACGGGCGGGCACAGCGGCCGCATTGGTAACAGACGTTACTGGCCACTGATTCTGGGCCATGGTTCAATTAACCATGCTTTCAGAGATGGTGCCAGCACCATCCTCGCAAGCGTGGTCAATTTACTCACCGCCGGTGGTTCACAGTGATGAACATCTGGCGGCGAGCGAACACACGTTACGCAACCATCCGCCACCACAGAGGATTGTCTGTGGTTGACCGTGATCGTGTAATGTCTGAAAACACCCAATGTTGCGAATTGGTTAATCATTCTGACCAGTTATATATCACGATCCCGTCTATTACCAACCACAAAGGCTTGTTTTACTAAATTGAAAGTTTTGCTCAATACCTTACATTGCCTGCCCCACATCCTCCACAGGTGCCCCAAATAGTACTACAGAAATTTCCATAGTGGGCAGGTGGCATTCGAGGGTAATAGAATGTCAAGTAAATAATTTAAACAATGCAGTCAAAAATTAAAATTGATTTCTATACACAAGCACAACTTCGAACTGCCAGGGCATGGGCTATGTTAGTTACTTTCAACATTGTATCTGTACAAGAGTTTGCCAACATAATAGACAATTTTGCCTGAGTGTTTCAATGTGACTTCCCTGTTAACAGTGGTATTATTGAGGTTTGGCGTATTTCATCAGTAAATGAACAACTGAAAAGACAGTGAACCAGGTCCCCAACCTGGTTTGATCCACATGGGCAAAACCTCAGGTCATAAGGGGTCCAATTATATCTGCCTTCAATAACAGCTGATGGCAACAGGGTCAGAGCCTTCCGAATGGTGTAATTACTATAGTTCAGGTAGGCTTCAAACTGATGCTGTATCTTTAAGGTTAATTTGGATAAAGAGATTAGCTAACCGATCTGCCCAGTGCCCACCAATTGGGGATCAATTTATAAACTTCACCAAGGACAAAGACAATTCCTGGAGCCTTTTTATTTTACAGGCTCTTTATAAGATTCAAAACTTCCAGGTTTGTTACAAGTTCTCATTAGGGAAGAGCTAGCAATTCACTATCCTCCAGGGTTCCTTCCAATGGCCTGGAACCATTAAATACATTTTTAAAATGACTTTTCCAGGTGAAGTGGGCAATTTTGGGCTTGCAAAATAATTTACCCCCTACATAAATCTCATTCACTCTTTCCCAAAATCTATGAGAATCTTTTACCTCTAGAGCACTCTGCAGTCTCTACTATACTTAAATATTTTTTTTGCTAACAGTAATGTTTTGTAAGCTCTCCTTAGGGGTGTGCATGTCATTTTCGTTATTACATTAACGATAACAAAAATTGACATTTTTGTTTTTTCAATAACGAAAATGACAACTGAGAATAGCGACAACGATAATGAAAATGACAACTGAGAATGCCAAAAATGACAACCAAGAATGTCAATAATGGTATCAATAACGGTATTGATAATGGAAACAAATGATAATGAGAAATGAAAATGACAATGTCATTATTGTTGCTATTATTAGTGTTGTGGCAGTTGGGTTTTGGAGGGAAAATGTGGAGAGGGGAGGAGGGAGCAGACATCTCGGAGTCTTAACAGGGTTGAACTCTTGAACTGTGCCTGTGTTGGGAGGGGTGAGCAGTTCAGCAGTATCTGATGGATGTATTGCAGTCCAATNGCTGGCCAATGAGCAGCGCAAGCAGGCCCCAGCAGTCTCATGGCACTCTGTGATTGCTCAATGCCTGCTGCCTCCCACAACCAATCAGGGGGTCTCTGGGGGAGGGCACTGCAACCCTTTATAATGGAGGGCCAGGTTTTTTCTCTCCGTTCTGTGAGAGCTCTGCTTGTCAGGTTGCATTTAGAGAACTGTGGTGCTTGCACAATGCACACACAAAATCCTCCCTAGCCCTCATTGTATTACCACCACTACCTTTCCTTCCTCATACCCTATTTTTTACCTTCTCCCTTTCCCTGCCCTTCTCCCCCCTGTACATTATATATAGATAGGAAGTATAGATTAGATATAGATATATATTATAGAGATATAGATTAGATTAGAATAGTTATATAGATAATTGGTTAGATAATATAGTTTTCCTTTTCCCTTCCCATCTCCCTTAGATTTAGATAGATATTAGTTGTGCATGGGAATCGATATTGATACCAAAAATAAAATCTTCATTTGAAACTATAACAATAACAATAACAAACATCGATACTGATAACAAAAATGATAATAAAACAATAATGATAACAAAAATGACATTTTTGAATAATGAAAAATGAGGACGACATGGGAGCCTGGTGCACACCCCTACTCTCCATTGATTGTAATACTGGGAGCCAATATAATTTGTCAAATTCCTTTTACGTTTACAGGCCAGACACCTAAGGTTTTGTTTGACTTTCACACAATCTGAATCATACCATGCTCTATCCCCTTCAATTAAAGGGGTTTTCTTTTACGCTTTAAGGACCACTAAGGGGCATAACTCAGTCATCAGATGATCCAGCCAACCAAGGGCCTCTTCTGCATCGGTTGGTATATGCATTGGTTGCTATATGCTCTTCTACATCGGTTGGTATATAAATAACAATAATAATTAATAATAATCAGTGACCCACTCTAAATTACCTGTGGGTAGCAAATATCTTTGGATCTTCTGAAAGGATCTGTGGCCAGTGGAGACTCTGAAGGAGAGAATTAAGCCACGGCTGTTGTGGAGAGGAGCGGGGGGAGGGACCAGTTTTCCTCCCTCACAGTCTCCACTGGCCACAGTCTCCCTTCAAAACTGCCCCAGTCTGTCACAGAGGAACTCTTATTGCCACCCATGTCCCCAGAGGTTCCCAGACACAGAAATGAAATTAAGGCTGTTTCCCCACAACCCGTGCTTGCACTGCAAGAGCATGCATTATTCAAATCTAGCGCAGCTCCCGTCTCATGGGAAAGGAGGAAGGGCGGGTTTCCCGCCGGCAAGCTTGCACAGCGGATAGGGTAGGATTTCACTCCGCTGTCTGTTGTGTGAGCTTGCTGATGGGAGAGTCACACTTCCTCTTTTCCCACAAGACGGGAGCTGCGCTAGATTTGAATCATGCATGCTCTCGTGGCATGAAAGCAGCTTGTGGGAAAGCAGCCTTAGGTTTGCCCAAGTATCTGACCTGGGATGTCCCTTAACTGTGTTTATCAGGGTGGGAAGCGGGTCTAGATTTAGATACACCCCAAAATATATATTTTTAAAATCCCTTTTGGGACTTTCCTCATCCTCTCCAGTGGTATTTTTGCATTTGGAGTTGGGAATTATGGCTGTTGTCACCAAGGCCCTGCTCAGAGTGTTGACATATTGGTGTAAAATATTGACTTATTTGCCAAATAGGTTCCCAAAAATGTGTCTTATAGAAAAAAATATATTAGTCTTTTCTAACAAATTGCCATGAATGCACTTTGTGATAAACTCATTAAGACTAATGGGACTGGGCTGCTATGTTCTAGAGGGTTTGGAACTTCCGTCCTTAGCCAATAAACATCAGATTTGCCAAAGGGTCAGAGATATTGCCTGGCAAACAGACTTATCAATTGCCCATGCCCCACTGCATATCCACTGGGCTTGTGGTGAGGGACTAGAATAATATTGCTTACTAGATCTTAAAAGGAAGCATAGGATGGCCTTAACCAGGCCAAAATGACAACAGACCCGTACAGCAATCCTGGAGGGTCGCTGGGAAGGAGACCCATATGGGGAGAGATTTTGCCCCATTTTACTAAAAAGGTCCTAGAGGACGCAATTCATTATGTCCCAGAGTGCCCGCTATATTTATTTTTATTTTTATTTATTTTTATAAATTTTTACCCCGCCGCTCCTGCAACGCAGCTCGGGGTGGCTTCCATCATTAAAACAATAAAATACAATAAAATCTATCTAAAACAATCATAGATACTTTACATATTAAATATTAAATATTAAATATCAACAGGGCTAGACAAAACCAAAAAACAAATGGGTAGGGGACTAAAATCTCCCTACCCACCCTCCCTCCCAAAGGCCTGGGCAAACAGCCAGGTCTTACAGTTTCACCGAAATGTTAAAAGGCTAGGGGCCAGGCGAGTTTCCTCCAGAAGGGAGTTCCACAGCCGCGGTCCCACTACCGAGAATGCCCTCTCCATCGTGGCCCCCCGCTTAACACGGGGGACCTCCAGGAAGGCACCCCCGGCAGACCGCAGGAGCCGCTCTGGGGCGCGAAGGGCGAGGCGGTCCCTAAGGTATGAGGGGCCGAGACCGTGTAGGGCTTTATAGATCATCACCAGGACCTTGAACTTGGCCCGGCACACTATCGGCAGCCAGTGCAGAGCTCGGAGCACCGGTGTAATGTGCTCCCGGCGACCCGTCCCCGTAAGAAGACGAGCCGCCGCATTCTGCACCAGCTGCAGCCTCCGAGCCAAGAACAAGGGAAGCCCCACGTAGAGCGCGTTGCAGTAGTCGAGCCTCGAGGTGACAAAGGCATGGATGAGGGAGGCCAGGTCCGGGCCAGAGACATACGGACGCAGCCTACGCACAAGATAAAGCTGGCGGAAGGCAGCCTTAGCGACTGCCTCCACCTGCCGCTCCAGACGCAGGTCTGCGTCCAATACTACCCCCAGACTCCGAACCTGCTGAGCTACAGGAGGGCGAACCCCCCCAACTAGGGGGGCCACCACCCCCTTCGCCCTCCCCACCACCATCACCTCCGTCTTATCTGGGTTGAGCTTCAGTCTGCTCAGCCGCATCCAATCCGCCACGGCCTCCAAACATTGGGATAGCAACGAGATAGCAGGGTCTGGGTCAGTAGAAAAGGAGAGGTACAGCTGAGTATCATCAGCATACTGGTGACAACGCACCCCGAACCCTCTCACGACCTCCCCCAAGGGCTGCATATAGATATTAAACAACAGCGGAGACAAGATCGATCCCTGCGGAACGCCACACGGTAAAGCGCGGGGGCACGATGTTTCCTCCCCCAGCACCACCCGTTGGCTCCTCCCCGAGAGGAATGAGCGGAACCATTCAAGAACGGTCCCAACCAGACCCCCCAGGTCACGCAGTCATCTCAGCAGCAGCCCATGGTCCACGGTGTCAAAAGTGGCCGAGAGATCTAGCAGGATGAGAAATGTTGAACATCCTGCATCCATCTCCCAGCTGAGGTCGTCTACAAGGCCACCAACGCCGTCTCGGTGCCATAGCCGGGGCGGAACCCAGGTTGAAAAGGGTCGAGGAGCCCGATGCTATTCAGATGCACCTGGAGCTGGAGCGCCACCGCCCGCTCAATAACCTTCCCTAAAAAGGGAAGGTTAGAGACAGGTCGGTAGCTGGCGAGTGCATCCACGTCCAAAAGTGGTTTCTTCAGCAGGGGGATTATATGCTGAGATTATTTCCCTTTCCACCTCATTTGTCATCCTTTTCAAATTTTGAAAAATTACTTTGGATTTTTCAGCAGTGGGACAAACCTTTTGTATTCCGGCTAGCAGCATTTGCTTTTAGAGCTGAAGAATTGAGGCGTAGGTTTCTGACTGAGTTTAAATAATATGTTCATTTGTACATGATATGTATGTCTTTAATTCTTTTTGTATGTATCATGGTGGAAGCCAGTATCTCAATTGAAATAAAATGAAACTGAACTGAACTGTGTTTTACCAATGTTTACCACACAAGCACAGCAAAGCTTGGTGTAAAGGATTTCATATTTATAAAATCAGATTAAGTACAAGACAAGATTGATTGAGTGCAAATTTAATAAAAGCATTCAAAGGTATCACAAGGCTAAATTTACTAGAAATTCCCTAACTAAATCATATCCTACTTTAAAAAAATCAGCTGGATGGTTTCAGCGGGACTCTTTGTCTTGAGCTGGTTGCTCACGATCTTTTCAGTCCGTCTTTTCTGGGGTCTGGTCAAATATCTCTCTATATCTCTCTTTCTTTGTTGACTTAAATATCTTTCTGATGGCTTCCAGGGGAGTCTCCTTTTCGCTCATCCCTTCAGCTTCTCAAAGTTACTAGGAAACGTAAGTACCCCCATTAATTCAAGTTCCACCCATGTACACTTTTATTGTACAGTGTTCAGAGTTCCTGCACCAAGAACCAAGTTCACAGTGTCTACCAAGGACTGGGGCTCTGATTCTGTCCTCAATCTGAGTCTCTCATGCCTGTTACTTTGTATCTTTGCGGCCACTTTTATGCTCCCAACCTCCTCTGCGAGGCAACCTCCTCTGACTCCACTTCCAAAACCCTGTGGTGTGACCACTTTGCCAACGTTCCTAGGACAGGTCTGTGGGATGCAGGGCCTTGGGACAGGGTCTCTGGCCACTTCAGCTGGGCCCTAGCAGCAAGCCCTTAGCCCCAAGGCAGGGCTCCACTTGCCTTTCCTCAGGTGCTTCTTTTTTTTTGGAACTCCATCTTAGCCTTTTATCTCTCATGTTCCTCAGCTGACTGGCACTTTTCTGCCACCCCCAGTTGGGAACACTCAAGCCACACTAATTGGACCACTTAACACTATGGAATCTGTGTGTAGGCATCCCCACAAGGTCTTCTCCAGTGCTGCTCCAGGCCTGATCCTACACATACTTCAGTGCCCCTGTTACAGCAGCACTTCTTCCGGACACAAAATTCCAGCAAAAGTTTGGCACAGTTCCTGCGACAACAAAAATTGCCATCAGTTCCAGAATGGCCAATCCATTTCAGCTCTAGACACCAGCATGAAATGGACCAATCAGGAGCTGCAGCTGCTCTTAATTTACAGTGGTTATAATTTACAGCCTTATGTACTTGTTGGAAGCTGCCCTGGGCTGCTTTGCAGGAGGGGCGGGGTATACATTTATTAAATTAAATAAAATAAATAAATAAATGTACCACTGGCAGGCTGATCTGCAGCAGTAGAAGATTCCTGTGGCTGCTTGTGCGACTGGGTCTGTTTCCCTTCAGTCCTCAGCACGTTCTACATTTCTGTTGTGATAGAGCAACCATCTGCTGCTGTCCAGGGCAGTGTTTACACTGGGAGTGTTGTACAGCAGCTGGCTGAAGAACTGTTACAATTCCTGTTGTAGGGTTAGCCACCAGAGTGGTCTACAAAGGCCATAACACAAAGCATTCTCTCGTTCCCTGGGAGAGCTGTTCATTTACAGGATAACGTCTCCTGGGCCGGCTGTACCACAGAGTGCCCTGGGGTAACTGCCATGGGCCCCATTATATTCTCTGCTTCTGGGGCTCATACAGTGGCCCCAATTTTCACCAGGGCAGGACGCAGTCCCTCCCAGCAAGACCCCATACATGACCGACTCCTGGGTCCCATGGAGGGTGCCCCTGAGGGTTCAGGGGTACAGAGGAGGGGTGGTGGGACCACCAGGGGCCCTGAATCTTATAATTGCCCTGGATCCCACAAATTCTAAGGCTGGCCCAGACCATCTCTTTGTAAGGGTTAGGGGGAGTGGGAAAGGATGGGACAAGGGGGAAAGGGGAGAAGAGGGGAAGAAAAGGGCACGGTGTTCTCTCGTGGGGATCGCCCAGGGTGTAAACAGTTCCCTCAGGGTCTCGTTTGGGCTCTCCCACGAAACTAGGGGGCAACCTGACTCATCACAGGGAGAGAGAGAATGCCCAAAGGAAGGGAGCACACAGGGAGACACACAGACACGAATTGTTCACTCACAACTGCTGGGGACCCAGACACCGTGTATTGCGAGGTGGGGAGGAAAGGGGTACAGGTTTCCCGGGGTGTAGGGAGAGGGAAGGGGAAGGGGAGGAACGGTGGTGGAGGAGGGAAAGGGCTCACGTTCTGGGTGGTAGGGAATGGAGGGGGGAGAGGCAAGGTGAGATCAGGGCAGTGAAGGAGAAAAAGGGATCACAAGGTTCTCTCATGCAATACAAACAAGGGCAAGGAGGGAACACAACTACCACACACACATACACACAACAGAGCAAGAACAAGCAGCTACATGGTCTTAATGCAAGCAACACGGGAACAAGGGGCTGGCCTCTCTAAACGATTACCAGCGGCGTTCTACTGTCCCGCCACCGTCGGTCCCTATATAGCCGTCCCGGCTGTTGTCAATGCCGTGGAGTTGAGGCCCCACCCCCTATGTTGCCCGGCGCCCCGCTACCCTTGCATTGCGTTGGGGCAGGGCGAGTATAGGGATTCCTGGGGAGGGTGGCTGTGCGTGTCACACCCCCAGCGCTGTTGGCTGGGGTCACGCTCCGGGACTCCCTTCCCTACTGGCTGGGGTTTTGGGAGGCCCCCCATTGCATCCGCATCCCCTTATGCGGCATGACACTCTTCCCATCCTAAAAGGCAGTATTGGAAGAGTCCAGTGCCCCTGGATCTCTAGGGAGTTTGACACACATAACCAAGCACAGCTGGGTGCTTGAGGAAGGGAATCCAATCTGGATGGGACTGTTTGGAGCTAAAAACTCATGAAACTTATTGTCCTCTGTCCTGGTTGAAAAAACGATTGAACCAGGAGAAGATAAGAATACACAATAATAATTAACTGTGGGGCACGGAGAATAATGAAATTTGTGGACACGAAGGAAATTGAGCGGAGAGTGGTATTGAGCTTCTTACTGGATGGAATTATTAAGAGATGCTTCTCTTGAATAGAAATTAAATATTGGATTTTTGTGCAAAGGCAAAGTCATGGATCCTCTGTTCTCTTCTCCTGTACAGATTTTTCAAACATAGCTCATTGTTTCCTTTTATTTTGAAGAGCTATTGCTAATACCCTCCCATTATACCCACTTTCTTATTGGCTGCCCCACAGCTCTGGAACTCCCTTCCCTTGGAAATTCACCAAAGTCCAAGCCTGAACATCTCCTGGAGACAGTGGGTGTTTTTAAATGAGCAAGGCTGGGGAGGATGGCTGGTCCGTGACCGCTGAGTGGCACAGCTGCAAAGCACCCACTCTGGTGGAGTGCATGGGGAATGATTCTAATGGGCGGCTCCCAGGGTGGCCACCATGGACACTGAGGCAGCCTTGTAAAGTCTGAGGCAGCCTTGTAAAGTCTGCTTCCCCCACCCACAGTGCCTTTGGGCGATGGCCCTGTTCGCTGGCATGGTTAGCTGCTGCCATTCATATGGGTAGCAGCTGCCTGGACGCCCCTTGTCATGGACCGTTTTGGCTTGCCTCGCATGGAGCAGTCTCGATTTCTTAGAAGTATTCTGTGAGTGGCCATGAATGAGTGCTGTATGACTCACAAGAGCACACATCTTCCCGGCTCACCTTCAGACGGGGCCTTCCAATGACTGGCTTCTGGGTGGCCATGCAGGGTATTTTATTTATATATTTACTTATTTATTTCAACTTATTTCTAGCCTGCTCCCTCCTGCTCACACGGCAGCTCACAATCAACATTCACAATACAATATAAACCAATTAATATAAAATACATACAATTTATAAAACTCATTAAAAGAGCAAACCAAATGCTCCTCTCCCCCCAAGCCCTCCCTGTCTCCCTCCCCAAACGTCTGGCAGAACAATCAGGTCTTACACTGTCTCCGGAAAGAGGGGAGGTCCAGGGCCAGGTGGACCTCTGTCTGAAGGGAATTCCAAAGCCTAGGAACGGCCACCGAGAATATCCTCCCCATCATTGCCACCCAGGAAACCCAGGGGACTTCGAGTTGAGCATCCCCACAGGGGCCTTACTATGGCCCAGGGCATGAGGTGGTCCCTCAGGTAGGTAGGGCCCAGGCTGTTTAGGGCTTTATAGATCAGCACCAACACCTTGAATTGGACCCAGAAGACAATAGGCAGCCGGCGCAGAGAACGGAGCACTGGTGTAATGTGCTTGCGAAGTTGCGACAACCCGTCCCCATAAGGAAACAGGCCACCGCATTCTGCACCCGCTGCAGCCTCCGGACCATCACCAAGGGTAGTCCCACGTAGAGTGCATTGCAATAGTCCAGTCTAAAGGTGTCAAGGTGATGAAGGCATGGATGATGGTGGCCAGGTCAGAGTCCAAAACATACGTCTGCAGACGTCACACCAACTGTAGTTGGCGGAAGGCGCTCCACAGCCACCATCTGGGAATCCAGGCGGAGCTGTGAGTCGAGAAGCACCCCCAGACTACAGACATGAGTAGCTAAAGGAGGGAAAAGCCCATCAATGACAGGAGTCACCACTCCTTTAGCCCTACCCACCAACATCTCGTATAAAACATCCGGTGTAAGACCTTCCTATTTGGCCTGGCTTTTGGTTGGCAGGAATAGGTTTGGTGTTTTGAGGGAAGGACAGGGTATGCATGTACTGTGTTTTGGTTATTTTTTGGAATCTTCTAAGATAGGGTGGGAAGATGCAAGTCCAAATAAAAAAATATACACTGGTCTAATAAATAATTTTGCACGGATTGAGCAAAGTCATTTTACTTAAACCAACTTAGCTTTTTGGGGACAAATCTGTCTGTGGTCAGTTTCACCTTGGAATGAAATTGGTGGAAATAAAATTTTGTTCTATTAAATAAGCATCCTCCACATCCAGACCAAGACCCGACTAAGTGGTCAGGCTCAGTCCACTAATACTGGTGTATAGATGTCACTGTTGCTCCAAAGATATGTGATTGCTATTGTATTTCTCTGGCAGCTAAGAACACTGGTCACCATTTGTTAACATTCTACCCCCACCCTCCAGTGGTTATGTGATACCACAGTTTTTGGTATCATAGGGATCTGTGCATAAACAGCTGCCATCATCCCAGAGGCAGCTGTATATCGGCCCAAGGCAAGAGATCCCTAACCATCTACCCCCACACTAAAGATGTCTGCATCTCACCATAGTTGATCTGGTTTCTGGAATTCTGGGTTTATATATTCTCAAAACTGGGTCCCTGTCTGTGGGGGATCTCGTGAGGTGTAGTGGATATTGGATAAGGTGCTGGATTTGGTCCTGGGAATCCAGGATTTGAATCCCACCCTAGCCATGAATACACTGGGTGGTCTTGGGCAAGTCGCAACCTCCCAGCCTCAGTTGCCCATCTGTGAAAAAGGGAGTGTGTGTGTGTGTGTCTGTCTGCCTCTCCCTGTGTTCCCCTCCCCCTTGTCCATTTTAGATTGTAAGCTCACTGGGTAGGGACCTGTTTAAAAAAATCTGTGACTATAAGATACTGTGTACTCCAGGTAGCACTATAGAAATGATTAATAGTACGTAGTAGAAGTTTTTCTCTGTGCATGTGGAAGAAAATAACTGTGGTAACTGTAATGTCTGCTGGCAAATGTTGGTTTTTTGTCATGGCACAAAGATCAGAAACATCAGTGTTGATGAGTACATCATTCCTGTGGATGAACCAAAGAATTACTGTTGGCTGCATATAGGGTTGGCTCAAGGCTGTTCCTCCTGGATTAACAATCTCCTGTCACCTGCTTGTGTGAACAAAGCCAGAGGATCAGTAATCCAAGCCCCTGATTTCTTATGTGACATGTCCTGTGAATCCTGATTCCCCACACTCCTCTAAAAGAAAAGGCAAGTAGGACAGGACCTATATGATCATCCTTCTGTTGGGTCCACAAAGGTCATTTGAGTCGTCAGGCAATCTTCCCTTATGCCTCATGTCTGTTATGTCCATGGTTTTGGCACAGCAGTTTGGCCAAGAGTTGCTGGAACCAGTGGCTAGACCATCAGTTAAACCAGTTCAAGACCTGTCATTCTGCACAAAAAGTGTTTGGGTGTAATGCAGTTCTTAAGATCTAGGTGTGTAGTACAACTGTAGAGAACTAACGGCATTTTCCAGCTTGGATTATTGGCATATGATCAAAGGAGTCGGCACTAAAGTGCTTCTGTGTAATACCTGAAGAAGGAAAAGACTCTGCAGGGCTGGATTAAAGCTCAGCATGAAGCAGACCACTCAAAGGTATGGAGCTACTTACACATTTCTGGAGTGGAGAAAAAGGAGGAGGCTGGAATTGCAAAATTTGAGAATCCTGCTTGGATGTGGGGGACACAATAAGCACACGGTGTACATTTTTAAATCTCCTTAATCCTGTCCTAATTTGCAACTGACCATCTGTACCCTTCTTTGCATATACCCTGCTGGGTATAACCAAGCATTTCTCCGGAGCTTACTTAAATTACCTTGCTCTGGTCTACTCGGCAAGCCAACTCAGCTGGACTGGAACACTTTGCAAGTCTTCTGAATGGAGATTTTCATGGGGGTGGATTAAATTTCATTGCATGGCTTTGTTTATAGTGGGTTTTTGTTGTTGTTATTCAAAGTAAATAATGAACAAGTTCCTGAAGTGGATCATTAATCATTTGAAAAATGTGGTGTTGCACTTTCATTACTCATTATTATGGGGACAGCAATGGTAATGGAAGATGGTGAAATACAACACATCAACATTAAAATCTCCTGGATCTGTTTGTTCACATTAGCCAAGTTTCTTTATGATGTTCATAATTTGAAATCATGACTATAAAAAAAGAAAATGGCATAAAGATGTCACGTTGCGTGTCTCTTTTTTACAAAAGGAAAGAGAGCTATGTGTTCCAGCCCGATCTAGTCTAACTGGATTGGGCCACTCTTTTCCAAGTTGTATAAAATGAATTCACACTTGACTTTGATGCCAAGCTAGCAAAGCAAGTATTGTAAAATGGCAATATATTTATAAATAAATGGAACATGAGACTTAGAATATAAAAAATAAGCATAGTTTACTTAAATTTAAATAGAAAATATCAGTAGCTTACATAGAATGATATTGATAGCCAATCAAAGTTACATGATCTAAAAAACATTTCTATTTTAAGAAAATAGCTTCTAAAAGCTTAACATATGCTCAATTCATTGGCTCAAAGATATCAAGAATAATACATTACATTCTTCCCAGTTCTTCCCTTTTTCTGCCATGATGGTGAGAGAGAAACCCCAACATAGTGTAGGATTTCAATCTGAAAAAGCAAAGCTAGTGTCTCCCTTCTTAAAGCAAAGTTTGCCAGAAGCTGACACTCCTGAGCAGTGATGCTGATGACATCAGTTAGCATGGAAATACACAGGATTCTAATTGGCTCTCTTAATTCTGAGCAAGTAAAGAGACTGAACAGAGAGTCAGATTTCCTTCAAAGTTTGAACAAAACCTCATATTTCCATCAAAATTAATTGTCAGATTACAGAGAGAACTGACCACAGCTTCAAGGTTTTTTAACCAATTAGTGGAAGCAGATGTGCTAGCTAGGAAAAATTAACTTAAAACGTCTCACTTTGGAGATGTTCATGGCTGGTACCATTTGTCATTTAGACATATAGACTGATAAGGCCCTTGGTCTGGCCTCCAACTTTAGCCATTTTTTTCCTATTTCCTTGGATACGGTGAAAAGTTCACTGAGAAGTTTAAAAAAAGTTCATTGGAACACAGCTGAGGAGGCCTCAGCCTGAACCAAGGTACATATAGAAACCAATTCTAAAAATCAATGCATTGAATACAAATTAATGCAGTAAAACACAAGTTCAATACATTGAAACAGAAAGTTAATATATTGAAACTCAAAATCAATACGTTAGGAACACAGATGGCCCAAAAATGTATGCTTATAATAGGAAATACATGACAAAGACTAGAGCACTTTGATGTCGCAGGAGGGGGAATGATGTAAAATACATAGACAGGCAGAAAGGTTCCCAATTAAGGAACACAGGGCCTCAGAAAATATACCTTGCATCTAAAATTGAAGAAATAGCATGCTGGGAAATTTATTTGCATTCCAAAATTTGCATAATCTTCAGGTTTGGGTTAATTTGCATTATTCTCTCACAGAATCTGGATATTCCACTGGTGGAATTTGGCTTTCCTAGTTGTGGAATTTGGGGAAATTATTAATAAAACAACCTGCTTATAAGTGCCAAAAATATGGCATCTGGTCACCGTCTCTCAAGTTCCTTTCTCCTAGCACCCCTGCCATCTGGGTGGGGGTACTGGCTGCTTGATGTGAGTAGAAGCTTCTGAAATCTATGTGCATCTGAAGTGGAAGAAAAAGTGTTCAGCACAAGTCGAGATTTTTATTGATTTTCTTTGCTGCCTTCTGCTACCCTCGCTGCCATGACCTGCTGTCTCCTTACTACCTTTGGTTTGTATGAACTTCTGTTCTGTTTGCAGTTTATGTCTCTTGAGTTTCTGCGTGATGTATTCTGATGGCTTCTACTTTTTTAAAAAAAATGATATATAAATGCAGCTGAGCTGGCTGATGGTGCTGCATATCCTTTGGGGCCATTGCTTTGTTAAAAGTTGCTCATTGGAGCAAGGCACTGTGACTCGGTAGAGAAAGCTATCACTGGTGGAAATGAAGAATTCATGGGGACCTGTCCATTGGTCACATTGGGTGTTTTCAGATGGACAGGGAGCAGCTGAAGCCCAGAGCTGCTATGAGGGCCCATCCCTGCAGCCACTATTCACCAACTCCGTCCAGGGCTACATCAGATGGACTGGGGGTGTCTCCTGGCTGCGATCTGCCCACATGGTGCCCCCGCTTCCCACCATAGAGCTGTAGGTCGCTCTAGCAATTCTGTAGGTGGCTGTCTGAGAGACTATAGTGCTGAACGTGGCAGCAGATGGACAGATGCAGAGGTGCTCCATGGATTCCCCCAACAGAGAGGCAAGAGTGCTGCATTTGGCTCTTGTCCTGAGTTTGACCGGCCTTCTCCATGCGGCGTGCTCCTGAGTAGTGTGGGTTCGGATCTTGTGTAGCATGCTATATTGGGCTGCCCCAGAACAGCCCCAGCCTGCCCCATGTTGCACATCTGGCAGACACCCTTCACACAAACCAGTAAACCCAGGGGTGACGGGGTCATCCGTGGGCAAGTCCAGAGCTGCTGTCTGTCTGTTTACACTCATTGCCACTGTATAGGTAAGGTATCAGGTGGGGTGGTCTAGTAGGGACGGCTGAAGGAATTAGCATGGAACTCAGAATCCTGTGCTTCACCACAAACACCCTGATTACCTTGGGCAAGTCATTTAGCCTGCAGCCCTCACAGCACTGCATCAGTACACAACTCCACAGGAGCCTTAGTCTCCCTGTGCTTCAGTTTCCAATCTGTGAAATATAGCGCTTTGGTACTGGTGGTTGCGGTTGCTGAGTTGTTGCAGGAGAAAGCCCATCAGGTGCTCTGATGCTGTCACTATGGAGGCCGTGTTAAAGTACCTAAGACAGATACAGCAGTAATTAAATTCTGAAAGTCCAGTCCCAAGATGCTTTGGTCCCAGCAGTTATGAGGATAATAGCACACAGCCAAGAAGCTACCTGTAATGTTATGGCTTACTAACCTTAAAGGGCAACTCCCAACATTTTGAGTGACCAAAAAGGGACAAGTCTCAGCTAGTAAGTCCTGCCTCTCTGCAAATAAGCTCCGCCCCTTCACACACACACAAACTCGCACTTCCCAGCATTCCAAGTACATAAAAAGGAACCAAAATTCTCCTGCTTATCATTCCACTTAGATTCTTGCCATTCCAACATCTCAAGTGCTTTTGCTAATAAGTAACCAGGAAAGAAGTGCTTGAGGCCTGAATGCTGCTCTCTCTCTCTCTCTCTCTCTCTCTCTCTCTCTCTCTCCTGAAAGAGGGACTTTGGATGCTGAGTCCCACTCTGCCTCATTCAGGGGTCAAAGAGAGACTGTCCCTCTTAATAGGGACATGGGAGTATGCCACACCACCAACACTGAAAGTTGGGCTGCTGCAAAGAACTACCAGGAAGTTACACTCTGAGCCTTTTCACTCCCTGTTCCCTGTGGGCCTGAAGCCTCCTGCTGATCCATGGGCTTGTAGAAAGGTGACTTAAGACCAATACAGCCACAATCAAAATTTGGGTGTGATTCCAGCCTGTATCCTACCAGTCTGCCCTGTGCAGATCAATATCCTACCTTCCAAGATGGAGGACAGTCTTCAGCCATCCACACCAGTGTGCTCTGACATATCATCTGCTCTACCCAGGCTACCATTTTTACTAGTTGAATAAGAGAGGAAAAATGTTTTCCATTGAGGGCTGCTATTTCACTTAATGAAAGTAACAAGTAGAATGCGAAGCACTGGGGCATGTCTGAGGTGGGGGAGAGCGTGAAAAAGTAATGAGAAGTGGATTTATGATGCTCTGCGAGAAGTTAAATCTATGTTTAAAGTTGTACAGGTTCAACTGAATTATCTCCAGCGGGCCTCTCTCTTGGACCCTGTCATGAGGGTACAAAGTCTTAGGGGCAAAAATATCATTGGCACAACATCCGTCCCTTGCAAAATTACACTCAAATTGAACCCTCTTCCTATACAAATCTGAACATGATCAATGTCTTAGCGGAGCTTCTCCGGTGACTTATAGGAGACTGCTTAGTCTGGAAGTAATTGCCTTCTCCTTGCGTGCCCAGGAGGGGAATGGATTGCAGGCTCGATGTACATCACTTTCTCTGCTGCTTTGGATCAATTATTTACTCTGCAAAATGAGAACATTGCTTTGATTTTCTTAGTTATTATGACAATGGTGATGATTTTTTTTTTCCCCACAGCAATTTAATGTAATGACTTTTAAAGGCCTTTTCTCCATGGGGAGAATTCACTTTTCCTTTTCTTCACAGTTCTTTTATTTTTTTTAATGATGGTAATTTCCTGGTATTGAATGGCTGCCTTCTTGCAACTGTGAGGAGGAGGGTGTTGCTGTCGATAGCGGCACATGGCTAGAGAAGCTGTGAGGAAGCAGAATTTGACTGGCGCTTGCCTAGAAATGGATAAGGCCTGTGGACTCCATCTCATTTAGTATCTGTTCTGCATTGCTACACAGAGCAGGACTAGAAATTAGGGATGGGCGAACGTGGTTCAGAAGTTTGGAGTTCGGACCCAATTCGACCAGTTCAGTCGACCAAACCGAACTTCCAAACCGAACTTGATTTTCAAACTGAACCGAACCGAATTTCCAAACTCGGCTCTTTTTGCCCATCCCTAAAAGATAATACTTGGTCATGTCTTTCTCCTGTTTTGGGGGAAGGAATGCCCTCCAACAGAGGAATCTGGTAGATCTGAGAACAGCGGATATAGCAAAACAAGAGGACATGGTGGTATTGGCATCATGGAAAGTGACTCCAACCTTCCAATACTCCAAGTGTCAACATAAATTTGAGGAATGCTTGGATATGTTAAGTGAGAGTGACCCCATATCTCGTAGCTGTTTTACGCAATTACGTTTCCAATTATTCCCCTATGCGGTCCTTAGAGGACGATATGAAAAAGTGCCATATGAAATTCGAACTTGTTTATGTAATTCAGTAGATGTAGAGGATTTAAAGCACTTCCTCCTGTACTGTTCTTTTTATGAGGAAATTAGACAGACTTGGTGAAACCCAATTTGGAAAAATATAGAATTTTTGCCAGCTACCCATAAAATTGAGCTATTGTTGGCCACACAGGAATTGCAGGTTACGAGGGCGGTTACAGCATTTGCCTTCCTTGCCAGGAAAGTTTGCAAGAAAGAGCCGAGTTAGGCTCCGTTGGAATCTTCCTATAATGATATTGATTTCGATGCTCTAGCAGCCTTTTATTTTGATGATGATTTTATTATTACTGTTTTTATTATGATTTTATCTTTAATTTTCAATTCTCTGTATGATTTTGTAATTCGTTTACACTCTATTTTGTTTTTTGACTGTGATTGTGGTATACTGACTATGGCGAAAGCTGACGCCTGAATAAACTTAACCTAACCTAACCTAAAAGATAATATTCCATTTAGTTCAATGGGGTTTGAATTTCCGAATTTTGTTTGGAAGTTCGGACCAAACTCGAATAGTTCAGTCAACCGAATTGAACTTC
>QEPC01009797.1:1961337-1974954 GCA_003113815.1 Sphenodon punctatus | reverse complement strand
TCCATAAAAACATAATAAAAACATTTTAAAACACAATAATTTAAACTTAAACAGGATTGGGAAACAAAATTTAGAAATAAAACAAAACAAAAGGTAGGGGAGAGCCAACACCCTATCCCACCCTCCCCCCACCTCCCCAAAGGCCTGGGTGAACAGCCAGGTTTTACAGGCCCACCAGAAAATCAAAAGGCTTGAGGCCAGGCAAGCTTCCTCTGGGAGGGAATTCCAAAGACGCGGCCCAGCCACAGAGAATGCCCTCTCCATTGTAGCCACCCGCTTAACATGGGGAACCTCTAAGAAGGCACCCCCAGCAGACTGAAGGAGCCGCTCTGGGGCGCGAAGGGCGAGACGGTCCCTGAGGTATGAGGGGCCCAGACCATGAAGGGCCTTATAGATTAACACCAATACCTTGAACCTGGCTCGGCACGCTATCGGCAACCAGTGCAGAGTCCGGAGCACAGGTGTTATATGCTCCCAACGACCCGTCCCCATCAGGAGCTGGGCCGCCGCATTCTGCACTAGCTGTAGCCTCCAGGCCAGGAACATGGGCAGCCCCGCATAGAGCGCATTGTAGTAGTCCAGCCTCGAGGTAACGAAGGCATGGATGAGGGAGGCCAGGTCCAGCCTGAAGATGTATGGACGCAGCCTCCACACTA
This sequence comes from Sphenodon punctatus, assembly GCA_003113815.1. Taxonomy (NCBI): domain Eukaryota; kingdom Metazoa; phylum Chordata; class Lepidosauria; order Sphenodontia; family Sphenodontidae; genus Sphenodon; species Sphenodon punctatus. The sequence goes on along the minus strand of QEPC01009797.1, from coordinate 1,974,298 downwards.
GAAACAGCTGGCGGAAGGCAGCCCTCACCACCACCTCCACCTGCCGATCCAAGTGGAGATCCGAGTCCAACACCACCCCCAGACTCCGAATCTGTGGGAGGGCAAACCCCCCCAATGGGGGGGGCGACACATCCCTCGCCCTCCCCACCACCATCACCTCCATCTTATTGGGGTTGAGCTTCAGTCTGCTCTGCCGCATCCACTCCGCCACGGCCTCCAAACACCGGGACAACAACGAGACAGCAGGGTCTGGGTCAACTGAAAAAGAGAGGTACAGTTGAGTATCATCAGCATATTGGAGATATCGCACCCCAAACCCTCTCACGACCTCCCCCAAGGGCTGCATATATATATAAGATAATAATTGAGACAGAATGGAACCCTGCAGAACGCCGCAGGACAAGGCGCGGGGGCAAAATGTTTCAGCTCCTAACACCACCCGCTGGCTTCTCCCCGAGAGGAATGAGCAGAACCATTCAAGAAGAGTCCTGTCTAGACCCCCCCAGGTCACGCAGCTGTCTCAACAGCAGTCCATGGTATCAAAAGAGATCTAGCAGGATAAGAAATGTAGAACATCCTGCGTCCATCTCCCGGCAGAGCTCGTCAACCAAGGCCACCAATGCCGTCTCAGTGCCATAGCCGGGACGGAACCCAGATTGAAAAGGGTCCAGTAAACTGATGCTTTCTAGATGCTCCTGGAGCTGGATCGTCACCGCCCGCTCAATAACCTTCCCTAAAAAGGGAAGGTTAGAGACAGGTCGGTAACTGGCGAGTGCGTCCACATCCAATGATGGTTTCTTCAGCAGGGGGCGCACCACAGCCTCCTCGAGGCTAGGAGACAGCCTCCCCTGCTGCAGGGACGTGTTAACCACTCTCACCAGCACCGTCCCCAATGTCTCCCTGGAGGCTTTCACCAACCAGGATGGGCAAGGATCAAGTTCACAACAGGTGGCTCTCACAGACCCCAGGACATCCACCGCATCAGCTGGCGTCACTTCCTGAAACTCCCCCCCAAATTTGGACCAGACGGGGCCTCCATCACCTCGCGCTCTCCGCCTACTGCCCCCAACCCGGTGTCAAAGTCCCTCTGAATCCGAGTGATCTTGTCTGCGAAGTAGGTGACAAACTCCTCACAGCGGGCCTGGGACATGTCCCTGTCCAGGCGGACCGAGATTGGACTGACCAGCCCCCGTACCACCTGAAACAGCTCCGCCGGGCATGACTTCGCAGACACTATGAGGGCAGCAAAGAATTCTGTGAACTTCAGCTTTGTCCAAATAAAACAGCTACCATCAAAGTCCATGAAAACTGATAGATGTTCAGCACTTTTTAATATCCGACTATTTATAAAGGGACTTGATTATGAACTTGGAAGCCTAAATTTTTAAGCATAGGTTTAGAGTTCTATGGTCCTTCATTTTTAGATAATAAAGTAAGAATTGGACAGCAGATTATTTTCTATTAACACACACATGTACAAAGGGAAAATGTGTGGCACTAAACAGCTGATTGGGGATTATCAGCGATCAGTAGTTTAGTGCTAACAGCTTGGTGTGAGAGTCCCTCTCTCTCTCTGACATGAATTAGAGATTGATCCTGCTTCAGGTGCAGCACAGAGAGAGTGAGACCTGCAATTCTAGACATTTTGGGGACCCCCAAAAGGTGTTCAGCTGCAATTACTGAGGAATGATTGTTGGATTGCAATTGTAATTAATGAAGAATGAAATTGTGTTTCTGTAAGTGGGCTCCACTATAGGTTATGTAGATGTTTATCCTTTGAGCCAGACACTGCCCATATCCAGGTATGCTGGACCCTGCACTATCCTGGGAAGCAGGGTCCAGACCATTCTGTTTGGCAACCGAATTGCAGAGAGGAGACTATAGCTCCCCAGCATCAAGCACCAACAGCCACGTTGATGTCTGGGAAATGGAATCCACCAAGTCTTCCTTTCTAGTTGCCTCACATGGAGTTGACTACAACTTCCAGCATGCACTGCCCAGGGTCTTGGAGGACTCTGCGAAATGGTCATGCTGGCTAAACCCATGGGAGGGAAGATTCAGGCCCTGATACTTACAATGACAAGTGTGAGCCTTCACCCACTGGGCCCAGACCAGCTTTAGAAGGGGACTCGCCAATATAACATAGCCCTAGCCCCCTCTTTTGGTGACTCTCATTGACAAGGCATAACATGATAGGGACATGGACTGGGGACACATAATTCCTCCCCCTTGTAGTATATGTTGAAGTGGCTTGTGTGGTGGGAGCAAATAATTGTAGCTGGGGGACACTCAGAAGCCTTATACTGGGGAAGGTCGCATGAACACCTACGTTAAAAATGTGTTCTTATTCCTCCTGCCTTATTTTAGTTTTAAAAGTTTCTTTTCTTTTCTCTCCCTGTGATAGGAGTGAGTTAGTGCCATGCTGTTATGTTTGTACTACAGTACTGTCTATATAAAATGTCCTTCTGTGTCTAAAAATGGTGATGGCTCTTTAAGACCTGGAGCTCCCTCTCCATGGACACACCCCTCTGGGCTATAAAAGTCTTGGACCTGAGGGGAAGGAGGTCAGTTGCTTGCTGGCTTGCCAAAGGAGCAGATGGTAGCAGCTCTGTCTCTTGCAAGACCACTTGGAGCTATCCAGGGTACTGAAGAAGGCAGGAAGGCATCTAGAGGGATTTCAGAGCAAGGCCTGCCTTGTTCACCTAGATCTATGGCCTGTGGACGATGATGATGAATGAACATCAGGGTATGCCTGCAGAGGCTGCACAAGAAATGGGTGCACTTTCAAGGAAACAAGTTCCTGGTGTTTCTTTGACCAAGGCACTCGATCAGCCCTAAACCACTCCCTTATCGACAAATCAGTGTTTTACAGTGATATTTGTTTTCTATTAAGTAGATTAACAGCATTAAATGTACGTATATGTTAAAAAAATTATAGAGGTTTGGGAAATTTAGCCAGGTGCCAAATGGGTGAGGAAATGTTTGAGAATCACTGGAATAAGTAAATAAGAAAATGTCTCTGATGCAGCCCCCCTTCAACTTCCGTCTAAATCATGGATTTTTTTTAATTAAGAGAAGTTTCTTACCACCCTCGCCCCCTACAGCACCTCCAATTAGTTGAGTTGAATTTAATCAAGATCAGAGAAGAATGTGTCAGTTCTTTAATTTAACCAAGATGGATAATCTACTCATAAACTTAATTCTGGAGGCTGCTTTGTAAATCTCTCTCTTTTCCTGCCTTTTGAATTTCCTTTCCAAGTCTTTCCCACAGAGTAGCTAGCTTACTTCCAGGGTGGCTGGGACTGGCAGACACTTTAAATATTAATACCCTTTTACTAATCATATTGGTAATATAGCCACTGCTTCTTAAGAATAATCTAAGTATCCTAGTCGCGTGCAATACATTAGGCTCCATTCCCCTGTGGGAAGCTGTAATTCTTTAAAGAAGCATGGACAATATGTTGTGCCTGTCTGATATGGCCTAGAGAACATTCTTTGCTGATGACTGTGCTTTGGGAAATTGGAAGCACATTTCCCCCAGGAAATATAAAGTGACTGTCTATTAGGGATGTGTCGAGAATTTGACATACTTGTGAGAAATGTACTCGAAAGAGGAGTTAGGTAAAAAAAAAATGGGGTATTGAAAAGGATAAGGCAAAACCATTTTCAAAGTGGACGGTACAGAGTTCTATTTTGTGCACAATTCTGTGCTAATAATTTGTGTGAACAGTTAGTGCAGTTTTGCATTTGAATAATCTCAGACTTCTAATCAAACATAACACAGTGGGGGGTGATCGTCAGACTAGAGCTGCAGTGGGTAGCACATTTACAACCTGTGGATAATACCCACATTTTTGGCATCCCCAATAAGCACCTGATGGGATACCCAGCCCCCCATCAGGGGCCGGTGTCTGAAAATGTGGATATTACTGGGGCATCCTGGGATGCCCCAGGATGCCAATCCTGGCACACCTCACCGCCGGACTGCTGCTTCTCTGATCCTGACTGCTGCTCCTCCCTGGTCTGTGTGCTGCTCAGCTGAGCTGAAGACTGCCCCACTCGGCTTTTTCTGAGCAGGAGAAAAGCAAGGAGGCCTTTTCCCATCTGCAAGCACCTTCCTAATGGGTCCTCCATTCCCAGAAGGACCCATATCAGGGGTGCACATGGGTCCTGTGTGAACCCCTATTTTGGGTCCCCCTGGGTATGGGGGACCTATTGGGGATGGTGCATGCATGTGAGACGAGGCTTCCTTGCTCTCCCCTCCCCTGCTCAGAAGAAGCTGAGTGGGGAAATTCCCATCTCAGATGAGCAGTGTATGGGCCAGGGAGGAGCAGAGAGCAGCAAGCAGAGACCAGTAACTGGACCGCAGAAGCAGCAGCCCCGGCGGTGAGGTGAGTCAGCCTGGGGAGTTGGATAGCCCGTCAGATTATGTTCAGGTAGCAATTGGTGCCAGAACTCAACCAGTAGAGGTGTGCACAAGGAACCCATGTCATTTTTCATTTTCATTATTTAAATTTTTTGTTTTCATTTTCATAAATATCAAAATTTCATTTTCATTTTTGCTTTCCTTTGGTTTCAATGGAAAACACATTTTTGGCTGTATATTTTTTGTTGTTCATTATATTTGGATGGATCATGGCAGGATTGTACATCCAATGGAAGGCATTAAGTGTACCAAATTTCAGAAAGATTGGGTGACGGAATCTGATTTTATGAGCAGTTGAATTGTGTTATTTTACAAAAATCTTCATATGCATTTGTGGCAGTAATTTCTTTGTTTCCTATCTAATGTGGATGAAACATGGCAGGTTTATACCCCTCCCCATTTTTACTATCTATGCCGACTTTCAGAAGGATTGGATAAAGGGTCCTGGTGGTAAATACATTTACAATTAACTTGTAAATGTATTTCTGACTGTAACATCTATATAGTCCAACCAGCATACATGAAATTTGACAGGGGTCTATCTCAGATATTCAGAATCATCCCTGCCAAATATTGGAAAGATATGATAAAGGATCCCAATCTTATAAGCCTGCACAGCATATGCAGAGAATGAGCCTATGCCAGGGATTCTCTTACGTGTCACTGTGGTATAAGGTCTGTTTGTGATGCCAATTGGCCAGTAGAAATGTCAACCAAATATCCTCATTCTGTGCTGTGACCATCCCAACTTCTCTCCCCTACTTGTTACTGGGAAGTCGGAAGCATCTGTTTAGGGAAAAGCCAATAGAGATTCTCTTATGTCCTCTGTCCCAGTGCTGCAGGATGTGATTATGATGATAACTGGTCAGCCTGGATGTATCAACGATGTCTCCTGATTGCTGGGATGCTATTCCCAGAGTCCCAGTTATGTTCCTTCTATGTCTGCCTCAGGGCCGCCTCCTACACCCGCATCAAAGCCACCACCAATTGGTCCTGTAAAGCTGGAAGCATGCAGTAATTGGCCAGTGAATATGTCTGTCAGTCTGTTGGGTTGCTCCCCATCCTCCCTCCTATATCCCGCCCCCCCCATGCCAGGTGTCTGCCTCTGACTGGCACTGCATGTGCTACTATTTATCTGAATAACGGCCTTCAAGGGGACAACTTCAATTGCTTATAAGATTGGCGACCTTTATCAAATTGTCCTGTAGTATGACAGAGAAATCAGGGAAGGTGTGGGATACATTTCTACCAAATGTCTTGTAAACAGGAAGGAATATAAAAATATTACAGCCAGAAATGCATTTTCAAGTTATTGGCTTATATCATCAGGACCCTTTATCCAACCTTTCTGACATTTTGGCAGGATTGGTAGTCTTGGGGTGTGTGACATATTATTCCCAGGTTTCATGTAAATTTAACAGAAAATAGAGAAGTTGTAGCCAGTGATGTATATGGAGAATTTCTTAAAATCACAAAATTCCATTGCTTATAAAATTGGTTTCCTTTATCCAATCATTTCAAAATGTGGTAGAGGTATTGCCCTCCACTGGGGGTACACGTCCCCCACATTTCATCAGAATTGAATAAGAAATAAAAAGGTTATAGTCAGAAATACATTTTCCAGTGTTTTCCCATTATTTCAAAAACAAAAATCTGTTTTCATTTTTGTTTTCATCATTATTATTTGTTTTTTCTTTGTTACAATAACAAAGAAGAAAATAAAAAAAATAGTTTTTTTTATAATAACGAAAATGAATTGCACATCCCTAGAAACCAGGGCAAGTTGGGCACCCCAAATTCGAAGGGTTGTCTGACTGTCCAGGTACACGGCTGCAGCTCTAGGTCAGACCAATGGTCCATCGATCCCAGAATCCTATCTCCAACAGTCACCAACTTCAGTTGCTTCAGAGAAGTGCACAACAGATAATAATGGAGTGAACCATTTCCTGCTGTTCACACCAGGCCCTTGACAATCAGAAATCTCATCCTCTGGCCAAATTGACTCATAGCCACTTATCCCACCTATCTTGTTCAGCCCTTTTTTGAATTCAGTTATACTGTCATTCTTCAGAACATCCCCTGACAATGAGTTCCACAGTTCATTTGCGTGTTGAGTAAAAGAAAAAAGAAAAACCCTTCCTTTTATTAGTTTTAAATCTGCTGCTAGTTAATTTCGTTTGGCTTCCCTTAGTTCTAGTATTTAAGAAAGGATAAATAGCAGCTCATTACTTGTTCAGCACCAGTCTAGACTTTGTAAACATCTAGCATATCCCCCCTCAGCAGTGCCTTTTTAAAACTGTGAGAGACCAGGGGCAGAATGCTCATTTGATATCCCCCTTCCCCCCCCCCCCATTTCTTCTCACTACCGCCCTGTCTCAATGGTCCTTTTTACACGGATGGCACCCACGCATGACCACACAGAAATCTGGGTGATCATACATGGGTGCCACTTGTGTAAACTCTGCGGCAGGTAGGTGGGGGTGCATGCGGGCTCCTGCACACACGCATCTCTACCCCCCCCCCCCCCCCATGCACGGAGCAACTGGCGAAAACGGCGGTTGCTCCATGCATGTTGATGGGTGGAGGTGGGTGTAGATGGGTGTGCACCTGTCTACACCCTTCCCCACCCACCGCACATGGACCGCGGTGCACACCAACCCCCAACCTCCTGTGCTGCGTCCGTGTAAAAAGGGTCAGTCATTTTTTTTGTCACTTGGGGAAAAAAAATAGACATACCTATTATCTTTGTGTGAGATTCTATCTCACACAGTCAGCAATAACAGAAGATTCCTGCTGGGCCGCATGCCCATGTTGTTTTCTTTCCATTTTTTTTTTTTAAATTGGCCAGTGCAAAGCCATGTGACCTTAAAGGATCCATTATTAAAGTTAGTGGATCAATGCACAGGTTACAATGCTAGTTGCTACACTTTGTAATTTTCATGTAAGTTAAATTCACATTAAATCCACCGCAGGCACATATTCCAATCTTGCATAATAGAGAACTCACATTACTGTCAGAGAAGGATTTCACTACCTTGACATCCATGATGAAAATCATGGGAATTTCCTTTATGAATGAAAAAAGTTGCATGCACACTTTACTAAACAATCAGATAGAAACTAACATGAAATAGTGTAATGTGTAAAAACACCCTATGTTAAGATTTTATGTCTCAAAAATTGAAATGGGGGGGGGGGGAATACTATTGGATTCACTTGCAATATAGAGCACCTTCTGCAAATGGTATCTTTGTTTCATGTTTCAATGACTAATGTAAACATCAAATACAAAATTAAACAAAATGTTTACTTTTCTGAGCACATTACTGTGTTCATAAGGATACAAACTATATTCAGGTTATCACAAAAGCTATCAAATCATCTTGTTCCCAGCTTTCTTGGCAGCAAATTCAGATATGAGATCTTGAAAAGTAATTTCTCTCAGAAGATCCCCATTCTGTAGAGAGAACAGATAATGACGACAATCTTGACTGCAGCATTATTGACTGTAATTTATTTTTAATAAAGGCTAATTTGGAGAATGCTCTTTCTCCTTCACAATTTGAAATGGGCAGAGTAAGATAAAAGCAAAAAGCTATAGCAACATTTGGAAAAGCTTCAACCAGTTCCTTATTGTAAATTATTTTCAAAACACTCTGTGCAGATCCACCACATCCATCTGTATAATCTAAGGGCTCTTTTATACGAGCAGGTTGCCATTGTGAAACCCGCTCGCGCAATATTTCAAAATCCCACACGCTGGGATTACACAAGATGGAAGTAGGGGACTACGCTCATGGAAGGCAGTCACGCATTGTTTTCCGACCGCGAATTAAATACCTCACACATCACGGTATTTAATTCGCGGTCGGCAAACAATGCACGACCGCGACCAAATTACCGCAAAGACCATGCAAGGGAACATGTGGGCGAAGCAGAGATATAATAGATGTTGCTGCCTCAGTGGGAGGGATGATGACTGCCCAGAGGGACTGCACAATTCTTGAAAGTGCAGGGAGGAATTAGCAGAGCGGCACCCTGGGCATTTATGAAGACAGCCTTCTCACTGAAGAGTTCATGTGTGATTCTAAGGATGGCTGCTCTGCCTGGCAACTTTGCAACAACTTGAGGGTTAGTATTCAAGGCGTGTGGAGGAGGTGTGGGAGGAATTTCCGCACTCCGCCTGGGATATGGAGGAAACCTGTGTCTCGTAGAGTGCAGAGAGAATACAGACTGATGAATAATGGAAAGAACCATTATATCTCAAACAAGCCATGCCCATGATTACCTGTTGTGTGATTTGTAAAGTTATTCTGCCTGCATCCTCTCTTCCTCCTGCTCTTAAAGAGTTTTATTAAGATCTAATTGCTACTTGTTTTCCTTATTCGAAGCATCCAGGTGTTGCATGGGCTGTTCTAATTCTATAGTATGAAAAGACTTTTTAAAGGGACAGAATACTCTCCTGGAGCATCATTCATGTGAAAAAACCTTGACTGCTACCATTCCCTGACTAGAGAAAAACATCCCAACCAAAGAAGGCCTTCATCTTGACTTGATTGTGGAAACCTAACCTCTGTTAGCAAAAGAATCTAAATGCAGCAGCAGAGCAACAAAGTCCATGCTTTGTTTGAGGGCTTGGGGAGATTTTAACTTAGGGGTAGAGAAGCTTTTCCCTTCCAGGGGCCACTTTGAAAATGAGTACAACCTCCGAGGACCACATAGAAGGCGTGCGCTCAGAAAGAGGAGGATCCAAATCATGGATTTATGCCATGTATCTGTCTCCCATCCTTGTGTGCATGCCCTCATCTCTGCTCACTTACCCTGAGCCCAGTCTTTCAGTGCATGGGCTAGAAAATAGATCCATGGGCCAGATGCAAGAAAGGGGGCAAATAAAAACTAGCTATAGGCTGCATTTGACCTGAGTTTCCCCACTCCTGTTTTAGGGCTGAAATGAGATTCCACCCGAGGTGAAAATCTCATTGAGAATAAGCTTCTTGATGAGATTTTCCATCTTGAGAATCTCATGACAATCGTTCTCGCAAAATTCACAAAAGTGACCACTGGACGGCTGCACGTGCACAGAATGGCCACGATGGCCATTTCCCACATGCACTTAGCATTTTGCGGTTTCAAGAATCTTGTGAGATTCTCATGAAACTGCAAAAACCACTCTGCGCATGTGCAGAATTGCCACCTGTGGACCGCACATGCGCAGAATAGCCATGGTGGCAATTTACGCATGCGCAGAACGTCTTTAAGTTTCATGCTTGGCAAGATCTCGATGGGGGCTGCAAGAATCTTGTGGATTCTTGTGAGAATGCAAAGCATTTTCATTTCAGCCCTAGTTTTAACTGTATGAAGACTGTACACACATGCCAGGAACAGCTCATTCAGAAACCCCACAGATCCTGCTTAGGTGACACATGACTGTGTCAGAAAGGAAGCAGAGTCAAGGCACTCTCTGTAACAGAGTGGGGCTTGTCGGGTGTAATGGTGTTTTCAGACAAGACACTCCTCACCCACCACCCACCCACTATACATGTTGCAGGGCTGCAGTGTTGCCCTATAGGTGCCCTGCAACATGTATAGTGGGTGGGGAGTGTTGTGTGAAAACGCCCTAAGTCTCTCAGGATTTGGGCCCAATTTGCTCAGGGATTAACTCTCAAGTATCACTTTCTTTGCATATGTCTCCACCATTTAGTCTCTCAATACACTGCTGCACTCACAGTGGTAACCTCAATGTCTCTCCAGGTTCCCTGGGTCCAACAACCCCTCAGGTTCCCCCGCAGAACCATTCAGTAGGCTTCCAGCTCTTGGTGAGGCCCCCTCTGGATTTACCCTTCTGCCCCTGCAGTCCTCACAGTCTCTAGGTCAGGCATCCCCAGCTCTGACCCTTCCCAAGTCCTTGTAGCCAGCCAGTTCCCTTCTGGCTTTAGCCTGCTTATCTGGGGAGCTCTCTCAGAGGTCCTGCTCACTTGGTGTCTCCTGAGTACTGAGTTAGCCTCAGCCTTTGCTCTTCCCCATGGCTGGCAAGTGCCACGCCCTAGCACAGCTGCTAACCAATTATTTATTTATTTATTTATTTAATTTATGATAAAATTTATATGCTACCCCCTCCTACCTCAGGCATCTCGAGGCAGCTCACAACATCTTAAAACATTTCAGACATTAAAATAAACAATAATGATTACAATTAAAAACAATATAAAACCCCATGCCCCCTACCCTAACCCAACCTACCCACCCCATCTCCCTCGGGAAAGGCCTGGTGGAACAGCCAGGTCTTACACTGTCTGCAAAAAGAGGGGAGGATGGCAGCCAAGCGGATCTCCGATGGGAAGGAGTTCCACAGCCGCGGCCCAGCCATGGAGAACGCCCTCCTCACAGTAGTCACCTAGGAAACCTGGGGAACCCTGAGGAGGACACCCCGAGCTGACCACAGGAGTCGATCCAGGACCCAGAGGGTGAGGCGGTCCTGAAGATAGGCAGGGCCCAAGACATTTAGGGCTTTAAAGGTCAACACCAACACCTTGAATTGGGCCCAGAAATCTATTGGCAGCTGGTGCAGAGAGCGAAGCACCGGTGTAATATGCTCATGTCAGCCCATCCCAGTCAAGAGACGTGCCACCAGCTGCAGCTTCTGAACCATGGGTCTCCTCCCAGAATACCACCTGCAGCTCTGCTCGCACAACCCCCTGAGCTAGTGCTAGCTGCCTTAAAGGGTCAGCAGCTCACCAGGACTCTGGCCTGCCACATTCTTCTTAGCCCTTTTTGACATGGCTATGGAGTGTTGCAACATCACAACACTTTGGAGGGGTGTGGTGACATCAGAAAGTAGGCAAAAGAGGCCCCTTTCAACATGGCCCTGTCCTCTGCCACCCCTTGAAGTCCTGATTTTTCCAGGTTATCCATGTCCCCCTGGATCATCCAGAGAAGCTTTACCTGAAGACTCTGGGTTTACCAGCTCAAACCTGCAAGGGTGGCAGCAATCCTATAAATAGTAGATCCCTATTTACTTTCTCCACACCATTCTTGATTTGAATTACTGAATGACACCAGAACAGAATCTGGCCCTGCTTCATACTCAGTTCATATCAAAGCCCCTGAACCCAGCAGCTATGAATTTGCCAGTTGAGTCAACATCCTTTTCTGAGAACGAAGGGTGTTTTTTAGATTAGCGCTTTTTCTCATGGACTGCAAAGTCCACAAGAACCAAATGGGGGTGGTGGTTAGGTGTTCCCTCCAACTCTGGAAGTTGGCTAGCCCCACTGAAGACCCCTGATATCAATGTTTCATAAGTCCAGATCTCTGTCCATGCATTAGTGCGCTGTTTTCAATGGCGCTGACCAGCGTCTGGAATTGGGGGGGGGGAGGGGGCGGGTGTCTCACCACCACACCACCCATGATTTTGTTTCTCATGGACTCTGCAGTGCGCAAGGAAAAGCGTTCATCTAGAAAGGCCCTTAATGTCCTCTGCTGCTTTGCTGGGATTACAGGAGAGAAGAGAGGGAACTGCGGTCCTATGTTGAGGCTGTGAGGACAGCAAGGAAAGAGTTCCTTGCTGTCCTCATAGCATCTGCGAAGTCACGCCCGGCGGAGTTGTTTCGGGTGATGAGGAGGCTAGTCAGTCCGGTTTCCCTCCGTCTGGATGGGGACTTGTCCCGGGCCCACTGTGAGGAGTTTGTCACCTACTTCACAGGCAAGATCGCTTGGATTCAGAGTGACTTTGATGCTGGATTGGGGGCAGTAGGTGGAGAGCGCAAGGTGATGGAGGCCCCGTCTGGTCCATCTTTGTGGGGGGAGTTTCAGGAAGTGACGCCAGCTGATGCGGTGGATGTCTTGGGGTCTGTGAGAGCCACCTGTTGTGAACTTGATCCATGCCCATCCTGGTTGGTGAAAGCCTCCAGGGAGACGTTGGGGACGGTGCTGGCGAGGGTGGTTAATGCGTCCTTGCAGTAGGAGAGGTTGTCGCCCAGCCTCAAGGAGGCTGTGGTGCGCCCGCTGCTGAAGAAACCATCTCTGGATGTGGACGCACTCACCAGCTACCGACCTGTCTCTAACCTTCCCTTTTTAGGGAAGGTTATTGAGCGGGCGGTGGCGATCCAGCTCCAGGCGCATCTAGATGGCATCGGTTTCCTGGACCCATTTCAATCTGGGTTCTACCCCGGCTATGGCACCGAGACGGTGTTGGTGGCCTTGGTCGATGATCTCTGTCAGGAGATGGATGTAGGATGTTCAACATTTCTCATCCTGCTAGATCTCTCGGCCACTTTTGACACCGTGGACCATGGGCTGTGAGACGGCTGTGTGACCTGGGGGGTCTGGACGGGACTGTTCTTGAATGGTTCCGCTCATTCCTCTCGGGGAGAAGCCACTGGGTGGTGTTGGGGGCTGAGACATCTTGCCCCCGTGCCTTGTCCTGTGGCATTCCGCAGGGTTCCATTCTGTCTCCATTGTTATTCAATGTATATATGCAGCCCTTGGGGGAGGTTGTGAGAGGGTTTGGGGTACGGTGTCACCAATATGCTGATGACA
>QEPC01009797.1:1897917-1955785 GCA_003113815.1 Sphenodon punctatus | reverse complement strand
ATGTCATTCCACCGCACCAAGAAACAGCCACTCCAGCCCCAGGACCCACCATCAGGGTTCTGGGGCCAAGTTACAGGCAGGGAGGGCTGTGGCTAATATCTAGAAGCTGTCACTCTAGCCCCAGGACCCACCATCATGGGTGTGGGGCCATCATTTCTCGCACAAAGGCAATGTCATTCCACCGCACCAAGAAACAGCCACTCCAGCCCCAGGACCCACTGTCAGGGTTCTGGGGCCTACGTTACTGGCAGGGAGGGCTGGGGACAATATGTATCTAGAAGCTGCCACTCTAGCCCCAGGACCCACCATCATGGGTCTGGGGTCATAATTCCTCGCACAGAGGCGATGTCATTCCACCACACCAAGAAACAGTCACTCCAGCCCCAGGACCCGCCATCAGGGTTCTGGGGCCAAGTTAGAGGCAGGGAGGGCTGTGGCCAATATTTAGAAGTGGCCACTCTAGCCCCAGGACCCACCGTCGTGGGTCTGGGGCTATCATTCCTCGCACAGAGACGATGTCATTCCTATGTACCTAGAAGCTGCCACTCTAGCCCCAGGACCCACCGTCATGGGTCTGAGGCCATCATTCCTCGCACAGAGAGCCTTTTTCCGAACGCCCGAATGGAATACGACCGAACCGAATGGCTGAATCCGAACACGGTGACCGAACCAAACGGCCAAACCGAACAGCCAAACCAAACTGGACCGAACCGCCGAACCTGAACTGCGATCTGTTCACCCCTTCCTAATCTTCTTCACCGGGTCCCATTCCCACCTATCTACATCCTTGGGGGCTGAAATCTATGCAGAATTGCTGAGGCAAAAGTGACGGAGTGGAATAACCAATCAAAGTGAAGGAGGATGGCTCTACCCCCTTGTCCCGATACCCTGCCCCTTAAAATTAAATAGTGGGGGACTGTCCTCTGTGCTCCAGACTCAGGGGAGAGGTATTTCCCAAGCTGCTCTCCACTCCCCTAGTGACAATAGTTAAGTGATACTGGGTTCCTAAGGTTAATGCACTTGGGAGACACCAGGGATAGCAGAGTTCTGAATGAGAGCAAAGATGAAAGGAGAACTTTAAGATGGACCCTTCCTTAACAGTGGCCTTTAACACCAGGTGAGCATATCAGTGAGGGGGTGTGATGAGGGTGGGCAGTAGTAGATGGGGGCAGAGGGAGGGAGCAGTCAGCTTAGCATGAAAAAACCAGACCAGCCAGAATCATTTTGAATTTGTATGTGAATATTTATTCTGTGCTAATTTGCCATTCCGTGTTAACATGTGCATGGCTGTGGCACCAATCATGCAGAAGATGCAGAAATCAATTTATCATCTCTGCATCCTCCACATGTTCGGTGCCAAAGCTGCACGGCTTTGTTTTCCCACATGGCAAAAGCCACGCAGCATTTGCCTCTCGCAGCTTCTCACGGAGGCAAACAGTGCATACATAGTGCATGGCTTGGCCTTCTGAAGTCACATGGGGTTAAGAATGTTGTGTGTCTAATGACTGGGGGACGCAGTCTTGCACTGTAGAAACGCAGGGATTGATTGACCGGGGCAGACTGTCTATCTTGTCCAGTAGCCCCACCTCTCCTAGGGTGCCCATACTTCCCCTTTAAAAGAGGATGTGTATGAAAAATACACGACGCAGGGCTGCACTCATATCAATACAGCCCTGCAACATGTATTTTTCATGTGTCCTCTTTTAAAGGGGAGGTATTGCTGCCTTACTATTACTAATACTTGGTGCTTCTGAGGCGCTTGTAAAGAAACCACACCAGGATAACCATGCAGTATCATTTTATTTATTTATTTACTATTTAGTTATATTTCTTAGCCGCCCCCTCATGCCCATGGCATCTCGGGGTGGTGTACAGCATAAAAAATAACAATAGTTTTAAACAATCATCATCACAGGAATTAAAACATTCTAAAAACAATCCCCACCCCTCTAGAATTATTATCCCATCCCACCCTCCCTCATTCCGATGGCCTGGGAGAACAGCCATGTCTTGCAGGTCTGGCAGAAGGCCCACACACTTCGGGCCAGACGGGCTTCCACCAGGAGGGACTTCCACAGTCATGGCCCGGCCACCAAGAATGCCCTCTCCATTGTGCCCCCCGTTTTACCTGGGGGACCTCTAAGAAGGCGCTCCCGGTGGACCGAAGGGTTCACTCTGGGGCGCAGAGGGTGAGGTGGTCCCTGAGGTATGAAGGGCCAAGGCCGTGTAGAGCTTTATAGGCCAACACCAGCACCTTGAATCTGGCTCGGTACACTATAGGCAGTCAGTGCAGCACGCGGAGTACGGGGGTGATATGTTCCCGTCGGCCCGTCCCCATAACTTAGGAAATGGGCCGCCGCGTTCTACACCAGCTGCAGCCTCTGAACCAGCATCAAGGGAAGCCCCACATAGAGGAGGGAAGAAAGAGGCAATGTGTCTTCTTGACCCCAGCTGGTTATCCGATTATGCCCCGAAGCATGAGGATTGATAGGCCATGTAATTTTCATCTCAGTTAATACAGCTGCAGATGCTGTTCTGAATCATTTAAATTTTGGAAAAAAAATTTTTTAAAGCCTTCTCAGACTCTTACATCCCATGGTCATAAGATCAGGTGTGGAGGGGCTACTTTCCCTTCAGTTTGGGAAGGAGGGGATTTGGCATTGGTGAGAACCGAGAGCCTCAACCACAGACCTCATGTAGCTTTGGGGGATGTTTATCAAGCAGTGGTATAAGAAGTCATAGAGGTGGTACCTTTGTTTGAGGGGTAATTTGTTGGAAGGCTTGAGTGTTTTTGTGAATACTCAGGCTATGTACTCTGAGGGGTTGACCGTTTAGTATGCTGACAGGGAGTAGGAGAGAGGTGCTGTCACTTGGAACCCCTTCCCTTGATTAGGGGGTGGAGCTAACTTCTGCTGACTCAGAGGGTCAAGCCTCTTGGTGTTCAGAAGGTGAGAAGCCACCGAGCGACGCAGGAGCTTGTGACACGGCCTTGCAAACAGGGCCAGAAAACACGGGAGTCTGCCTGGAAGTTAGCCATAGGAGGAAGCCTACAGAGGAGACTCTGTTGATGTGAGTTTGGGTACAACTCCACTCATTGACATACCTAGCTGTCCTACATTAGACTTCTTTAGTTGTATAGCCCTTGAAAAGTGCTGTGGTAGTTCCAAAGCAAGGAGGTAGCATCTGACTAAATTCCTTGCCTAAATCTCTAACTAGAGTTGCTATGTAGGCTTAAGCATTCTCCTCTTTTTAAAAGAGAGAGAGAGAGAGAGAGGCAGACATCAGTCCAGTAGCAGGATGGGGGCTATCTAGTCTTTTGCACTGAGTGTAACATATATGATTTTCCTCCTTTTATTTCAAGGTGCTTTTATCCTGCTCCCTCCTGCCCACTTTGCAGCTCGGGGCAGGGATAAAAGCTTTGAGGGAGAGGTCGTATGTGTGCATCCAGTGCAAAGAGCTCCTAGCTCTCAGTGAATGTGTATGGGCTCTGAAGGCTAGAGTGGCAGAGCTGGATGACAGAGAGGTATGTAGAGGAGTCAGTGGGCATTTTTACACACACCTTAAAGTGCTGGTCTTTCAAAATTCTGGGTTTACAAGTTCACAAGTAAGTTCTGGATGCCTTCTTCACACACACTGCCCTGAGGCAGTTCCTGGATGCATTCTTCACACAAATGCTGCCCTGGGGCAGCCTAAAGTAGCCACAGCTGTAGATGTGAGGGGTTGCCATGGAAACCAAGTGACCACAGCTGCCTGGAGCAAAGCAGTTTACCAGGAGAACCTTTTACACACACAAGTTCTGGGAGAAGTTCTATGCAGAAGTTCAAAGAGCCAGATGTTTTAAGATCTGGGTGAGTGATTTAGACACACAGAAAGTTCAGGATGTAACAGCAAACATGCAGGAGAAATCTGTGTGTAAATACACCCAGTATGTAGAGGAGACAGAGAGGTATGTACAGGAGTCCTTCAGGGACATAGTAGAGCAGTCCCACCTTCATTCTGGCAGCTTCTGTGCTGCCTGGAGGAGCAAGGCTTCAAGGAAGGAGAGCATCAGACTGGAATGGTGGGAAGCGATCCTGTAGCTGGGACTTGCCTTTCAGACAATGTGTTTTCCACTTGCACCAAGGATACGTACCTGGGGAGGGGTGCGCCTGTGGGTGGGGGTGGGAATAGGATGGCCATGATAGTTGGTGATTCAATCTTTAGACATGTAGATAGCTTGTTGTAGATGTCATGCGCCACCTAAACAGAACTTTAGAGAGGACTGGGGAGTAGCCAGCTGTTGTGGTACATGTGAGTACCAATGACTTATGAAGATGTAGGAGAGGGGGTTCTGGAGGCTAAATTTAGTCTCCTAGGTAGGAGATTGAAGTCCAGAACCTTCAGGGTAGAATTCTCAGAAATGGTTCTGGTTCCATGCACAGGACCCCAGAGGGAGGCTGAGCTCCACACGAGACGATGGTGCAGGAATGAGGGCTTTAGATTCATTATGAACTAGGGAACTTAAGGTGGAGCCCATCCCATTGGTATAGACTCCCCCTTCCCCAAAATGGAACCCGGCTGCTGGAGATAAAAATTAAAAAGGAGTTAAAGCACCTTTAAAACTAGAATTGGGGGGAAAGCTGACAGGTGCTGAGGAGTGCGTGATTCGGACTGAGGCATCTCCAAAGGATGCTATTAATTCAGAGAAATTAGTGTCCTAATATAGAGGATAGGAAAGATGCTGACGGAGCTCAGGTGGAAATCTGTGCAGAACAGATAAGTATAAATAATTCCAAAATACCTGACAGTTACTTATAATCAGCAGTCTAAGAATAAAAATAAAAAGAATACATTTAAGTGTCTATATGCAAACGATAGAAGTCAAAGTAAGATGGGAGAATTAGAATGTATGGCACTAAATGAAGATAGACATAATAGGCATCTCGGAGCTGGTGGAATGAGGATAACCCATGGGACACTAATAACCCGGATACAAAGTATATCATAATGTCAGAGTAGATCAGGCTGGTGGTGGTGTGGCTCCGTTAAAGACATTCTCAAGTAAGTTTAAAATTTTACTGGAAGGGATCTGTACTCTGGAATCTCTATGGATAGAAATTCCATCTGTAATGGGAAAGTGTATAGCAGTGGGACTGTACTATTGTGCCCCTGATTAGGATGGTGAGACTGACTATGAAATGCTAGCAGAGATTAGACAGGCCACTAAAGTTGGTAATAATAATAATAATAATAAATAATTAATAAATAATGGGTGATTTCAATTATCCTTCTATTGACTGGGTGAATGTCTCCTCCAGGCGTGATATAAAAGGAGATAAAGTTTTTAGATGCCATACATCTAGCAACAAGAGGAGCAGCTACTTTGGATCTAGTCCTAAGTGGAGCACAGGACCTGGTGCAGGGGGCCAAGGTATGACTATTAACAATAGTATGCTGTAGTGGCTAAGTGTGCAGTACCTGGACGTGTGGTGCGGAGCAAGGCATTTCCAAAGGGTGCTGTTAATTCAGGGAAATTAGAGTATCCTAATTAGAAGTATCAGTTCCTGTGTGTAGGGGGAGGCCTCAGTCTCACCTTAGCCAGAAATTCACTGGATGACCTTGGCCGGTCACAATATTCTCTCCGCCTAACCTACTGCACAGGGTTGTTGAGGATTAAGTTGTGTTAAATTGTTCTATGTGAAGTGCTCTAAGTGCCATGGCAGAGGGGTGCTATATAATAATAATAATAATAATTAATAATAATTTTATTATAACATCCAATTTGACAATCACTAGAGGGAGAAGGGTAAATTAAACTACTGCAGTAACATTTAACTATAAAAAAGGAGACTATGTTAAAATGAGGAAACTAGTTAGAAGGAAGCAAAAAGGAGAAGTGGTGAAGGTTAAATGTCTGCAAGAGGCATGGAGCCTATTTTAAAACCCCATCTTAGAAGCCCAGATTAAATGTATTCCACAGGTTAAAAAAAATAGCATGGCAAATGCCTGCTAGCGTGGCTATATGGTGAGGTGAAAGAGGCTATTGGGAGCCAAAAAGGCATCCTTTAAAAATGGAAAGCTAGTCCTAATGAGGAAAATCGGAAAGGGCATAAGCACTGACAAATTAGATGTAAAACGTTAATAAGGCAGGCCAACAGAGAATTTGAAGAGAGACTTGCTAAAGAGACAAAAACTACTAATAATTTGTTTTTAAAGTACATCAGAAGCAGCAAGAAGCCTGCTAGATTGTCAGGTCTTTAGATGACAGGCTAAAAGGGGTGCTCAGGGAGGATAAAGCCATTGCAGAGAGGCTAAATGAATTCTTTGCTTTGGCCTCCATGGCAGAGGGTGTTGGGGAGATAGCCACACCAGAACTGTTCTTTGTAGATGATGAATCGGAAGAGGTGTCACAGATCAATGTGACTCTGAGGTTCTAGAGCAAATTGACAATCAAAATAGTAACAAATCACAGGGACCAGGTGGTATACACCCCAGAGTTCAGGAGGAACTCAAATATGAAATTGCAATCCTACTACTGGTAATTTGTAACCTATCACTAAAATCTGCCAGTGTACTCGAGGACTGGAGGGTAGCGAATGTGATGCCAATATTTTAAAATGGCCCCAGAGGCAATCCTGAAAACTAAAGATTGATGAGCCTGATGTCTGTCCTAGGCAAAATGGTGGAAACTATTATTAAAAACAGAATTATGGAGCATATTAATAAACACCACTTAATGGGAAAGAGTCAACATGGATTTAGCAAAGGGACATCATGCCTCACTAATCTGATGGAATTTTTGAGGGTGTGAATAAGAATGTGGATAAGAGGAAGCTGGTCGATATAGTGTATCTGGATTTGCAGAAAGCCTTTGGTAAGGTCTCTCATGAGAGACTCTTGAGGAAATGAAAAGTCATGGGATAGGAGGTGGCATCCTATTGTGGATTGGTAACAAAGAGTTGGACTAAATGGTCAGTTTCCACAGTGGAGAGAATTAACTAGTGGAGTGCCCCAGGGATCTGTACTGGGATTGGTGTACTTGAACTGGTGTACTGATCTGTACTTGGTCAGATTTGCAGACAACACCAAGTTATTCGAGGTAGCTAAAACACAAGAGGACTGTGAAGAATTGCAGGGTTTTTTTGCAAGATTGGATGACTAGGCATATAAATGATAGATGAAATGTAATGTGGACAAGTGCAAAGTGATGCACATAGGGAAAAACAATGCAAACTTTATATACACGATGCTGGGCTCTAAGTTAGGAGTTACCACTCATAAAAAGGACCTTGGAGTCACTGTGGACAATACATTGAAATCCTCAGCTTAGTGTGTGGCAGAGGTAAAAGAAAAATCAAACAGAATGTTAGGATTTATTCATAAAGGGATAGAGCATAAAACTGAAAATATCATAATGCCACTGTATAAATCAATGGTGCGACTGCACCTTGAGTACCGTGTGCAGTTCTGGTCACCCCCATCTCAAAAAAGATATAGTTCAAGCAGAAAAGGTACAGAGAAGGGCAACAAAAATTGTAAGGGGTATGGAACCGCTCCCTATAAGAGAGGCTGGATTGGTTTGGGCTCTTCAGCTTGGAGAAGAGGACTGAGGATATGATAGAAGTTTATAAAATCATGAGTGGTTTGGAACAAGTAAATGGGAACAGTTATTTACCCTCTCAAATAGTACTGGAACTAGGGGACACTCCATGAAACTAACAGGTAGCAGATTTAAAACAAATTCTTTTTTCACTCAACGCACAATTAAGTTGTGGAATTTGTTGCCAGATAATGTGGTCGAGGCCAGTAGTATAGCTGGATTTAAGAAAGGGTTGGACAAGTTTCTGGAGGATCGGTCCATTATCGACTATTAGCCAGGTAAGTTTGGGGAATGTTACCTCTTACTGCCAAGAGCTGGGTGTGAACAACAGTGAATGGATCGCCCCAGTGTGACCTGTTGGGCACTTCTTCCAAGCAACCGAGATTGGCCACTGTTGGAGACAGGTGCTGGGCTTGATGGACTATTGGTCTGACCCAGTATGGCCCTTCTTATGATGTTAGGATAGAGCTGAATGAAGTAAAGTAACTGCTACTATCTGGTATCCAGCTGGATACTGTGGTATCCACAGTATCTGATACTGAGTCCGATACCAACTGAAATCCAGTTTAGTATCTGGCAGTTTTTACTCCTTTCCTCTCTCCAGAAGAAAGGTCTGATAATGCAGTAAACAGTAAATGGTTATTTGGTAATATCCAGCATTCTGGTTTTGCAGTTAACGTCCACAGTTACCGGATATCAAATAATGGCCAAGGTCTCCAGAATTCTGGATATTAACCATGGATCATCCCCCCGCAACCCTCCATTTGTTTAAGTTCTAGTCCTGAATTTAAATGTTGCTCAGACTGTCTGTGCTTTCAATACACCTCCCCCTTTTCCATTTCAACCAACATCCTCCTCTGGAAGCTAAAGGCAGACCTCTGGTGGTCAAAGATAAGCCTTTGGGCAGTCAGAGGGGTGGACCAATACCCCCCCCCCCCCCCCCATTTGGAATGTTGTTACTGCAGTGACAATGAGTTCCACAGGCTGAATTTATATTTCTTTTTAAGGAAAAAATATTTTATTCTTTATTAAAAAGGAGTTGCCCCTTTAATTTCACTGGGTGACTGTGATAACAAAATGTGTTGATTAGGTGCAGCAGATTAATTCGTGGGGAGGAGGGGATCCCAGGCACCAAACGTAACCTCCCTTCCACTCTTGTCCCCATACCTGCCTTCTTGCCTCCACCAGCCGGGAATTGAGGAGAGCACCCTTCAGAACTCTTGTATCATTGCAGAATGCCCCAGGGGCAGAGGTCTCTCTGAGAATGGCCTTTGGGGGACGAGACTCTAATTAGAATCATTCGCTGTATCATTTGTTGTTATGACAACCACAGCAGTTCTCCTCAGCATGGCCCCAGGCGATTATTAGCCCCTTCAGTGATGCCAGAATCTGCAGGTGTTCTGGCAGCTCTTTCCACTCGGATGAATTGTCACAACTGCCAGACACACGAGCTTTAAAAAGAGGGAATGCCATTGCAAAACACTCAGCTCCCCAGGATTCAGATCCGCCTTTCCTGCAATAAATAAATAAATAAATAAATTTTTTAAAATGGACTCTCTTGGCCAGCTGTGGAATTTGGGTGTTTGTTTGAACAGGAGAAGCATGCTTCCAGCTGGGACCTTCTCCAGTACTGAATAGACTAGTGCTTAGTAACTTTAGTCCACGGGGCAGATATTGGAAAAATTGTCCATTCTGAGCCCTAGTTTCTACATCTGTAAAGTGGGACTTAGTGTGTATTCTCATAAAATGTAAAAGGCAGACTAACCTGTTTCCTGTGCATTTTTGCATAATGGGTTTTCAGAATGCCCTCCTTGTGAATCACAATTGCACACAGGTGTCGGGGTGAAACCTAGGGCACATTCACATGGGATAGCTGCCTGGAGTGGACAATGTATTGCTGATATGAAAAAACATAAAACCCACATAATAATGGGACACCTATGCGCCATGGGCCTGCATTACCTGCAGTCCATTTTGAAGCAGGAGGGAACTTTTGAAGGGGAGAGGGAATGGGGAATAATTAAAATGCTGGAATGGTAAGTCCCACAGCAAAGAAGACACCCACGTGAAGAGTGTCCTGTGATCTCATGTGAATGTGTCCCTTGAGTGTAACAATTGTGCTAATTCCTTCCTGCATATTTTCAGTAGCATGGGGAAGGGACATTAACCACTTTGAGTCCCCCAGCACCACAGAACCCGGTTAGTGCAGCAGTAGCCAACATCATTCTCCCTTCCCTGGATCCAACACTTCCCTGGTGGGCAATCCCGCCAGCTTCTAAATGACATCAGCATGGGGTTACTCTACGGGGACAGTGCTGGATTGAGGCAGGCCATGGAACTTGTACTTTCTCCACCATAATCAGCAGGACAAAAGCTCCTGCATTGGTTTTAAAGTGCAGCAGTGGCTGACATCCAGTCCTCCCCTTCCTAGGTTTTCAGTGATGTCAAGGGAGGTGGGGGTCGGTCCCTACTGGAGAGGCTCTGAGCCATTGCTGCACCTTGAAAACCAATGGAGGAGATGGTTACAGCAGAGCTGGGGAGATCTCCCTTTCCCAGGACTGACTTTGCCACTGCCCAAGCCAGGGAACCCTCTGCTCTGGTTAGGGAACCTGTCGTTGACATCACCGGAACCCCAGGAGGCACTCAACCATATCAGTGAGTCACTGATATGGTTGAATGCCTCCTGGGGTTCTGGTGATGTCAACGACAGGTTCCCTAACCAGAGCAGCAGGGGATTCTGTCCCAGGAATTATGGGATTGCTTTTAGCAGCTGGGTAAACATCTGCAGCAAATATGAAAGCAGTGGAAACAAGGAGAAGACGTGTGAAAAACATAAAGCCGCAATAATGATCTCCTGCTGCAACTTTAAAGTGCAGGAGAACACGCCTGTGTGAATGCATCCGTATGGTTCATTAAGCACTCGGATACTGTGGTAATGTGCCCCATAGACCAGACCAGGCCGGGAGCCATCTGAATCAAGATTTGTATTGATTGCTTAATGCACTAGGAAAAAAACATGGCATTGTGCTGCATCACAGTGATACGTGGGGGATGTTTGGGGGTCTAATCTTGCAGGATGCTGAGGACAATCCACTTCACTGAAACCGAGTCAGATGTTGGTGCTCTTTATCCTTGAAATTCAGGCTAGCTAGATCGATCATCAAGTTTTATTATTCATTTTATTTATATTTCTTAGCCGCCCCCTCATGCCCATGGCATCCCGGGGCAGCTTACAGCATAGAAATATTAACAATTTAAAACAACAATAAAACACAGAAAATTCAAACATCTAAAAACCCACCTAACCCCCGCCCAACCTATTAACCCAATCCCACCTCCAAAGGCCTGGGAGAACAACCAAGTTTTGCAGGCCCGGAGGAAGGCCAACAGATTTGGGGCCAGACGGGCTTCCTCGTGGAGGGAGTTCCACAGTTGCGGCCTGGTCACTAAGAATGCCCTCTCCATTGTGGCCCCCCGCTTTACACGGGGGACCTCCAAGAAGGCGACCCTGGCAGACCGAAGGGGTCACTCTGGGACGCGGAAGGTGAGGCGGTCCCTGAAATATGAAGGGCCAAGACCGTGTAGGGCTTTATAGGCCAAGACCAGCACCTTGAATCTGGTTCAGTACGCTATAGGCAGTCAGTGCAGCGTGCGGAGCATGGGAGTGATATGCTCCCGTCTGCCCGTCCCCATCAGGAGACAAGCCACTGCATTCTGCACCAGCTGCAGCCTCCGAACCAGCATCAGGGGAAGCCCCACGTAGAGCATGTTGCAGTAGTCCAGCCTTGAGGTGATGAAGGCATGGATGAGAGTGGCCAGGTCGGGTCTGGAATGGACGCAGCCTCCGCACCAGATACAGCTGGCGGAAGGCAGCCTTAGCCACCAACTCCACCTGTTGATCTAGGCAGAGGTCTAAATCCAGCAATATTCCCAGACCCCGAACCTGCTGGGCTACAGGAGGACAAACCCCCTCTAGGTGGGAAGCTGACACCTCCCTCACCCTACCCACCGCCATCACCTCCGTCTTATCAGAATTGAGTTTCAGTCTGCTCTGCCATAACCAATCCGCCACAGCCTCCAAACATTGGGACAGTACTGAGATGGCAGGACCTGGGTCAGTAGAAAAAGAGAAGTAAAGCTGCGTATCATCAGCATATTGGTGGCAACGCACACCAAACCCTCTCACGATCTCCCCCAAGGGCTGCATATATACATTAAACAATAATGGAGACAGAATAGAACCTTGCGAAATGCCACAATCCAGGGCCTGCAAGATTCAGCCCCCAGGACAACCTGCTGGCTTCTCCCTGAGAGGAATGATCGAAACCATCCAAGGACAGTCCCGTCCAGACCCCCCAAGACTAGCAATCATCTCAACAGCAGTCCATGGTCCACCATGTCAAAGGCGGCTGAGAGATCTAGCAGGTTCAGAAGTGTTGGGCGTCCTGCATCCATCTCTCAGTGGAGATCATCCACCAAGGCCACCAGCGCCGTCTCTGTACCATAGCCGGGGTGGAATGCCGATTGAAATGGGTCAAGGAAACCAATGCTGTCAAGAGGAACCTGGAGCTGCAGTGCCACAGCCTGTTCAATAACTTTACCTAAAAAGGGAAGGTTAGAGACAGGTCGGTAACTGGCAAGTGCATCCACATCCAAAGATGGCTTCTTCAGCAGGGGGCGCACGACAGCCTCCTTGAGCCTGGTGGGCAATCTCCCCTGCCAAAGGGACACATTGATTACCCTCACCAGCAACGTCCCCAATGTCTCCCTGGAGGCTTTCACCAACCAGGATGGGCATGGATCTAATTCACAACTGGTGGCTCTAACAGGTCCCAGGACATCCACAGCATCGGCTGGCGTCACTTCCTGAAATTCATCCCCAAAAGATGGACCATCACCTCATGCTCCACCTCTATTGCCCCTAATCCAGTGTTGAAGTTGCTCTGGATCCGAGTGATCTTGTCTGCGAAGTAGGCGACAAACTCCTCACAGCAGGCCTGGGAAAAGACCTCGTCCAGGCGAAGGGAGGCCGGACTGATGAGCTCCCACACCACCCGGAACAGCTCCACTGGACGCAACTTTGCAGATGCTATGAGGACAGCAAAGAACTCTTTCTTTGCCATCCTCACAGCCTCAACATAGGACCGCAAATGGCCCTATGGAGAAGTCAGTTGGATTCAGAGTGAGTCCGATGCCAGCTTCGCTCTTGTTGCCTACCTGCCTGTTTCATACACCACAGCCCCTCAGTAAACCAAGGGGCCCTGCGGTGACGGGACAGAGCTAGGCGACGTCTCAGGCCCACCCTGTCAATGGCCTCCCCGAGCAAGATGTTCCAAGATTGGATGAGTTCATCAACAGAGCGGCCGTCAAGGTCTAAGGTTAACTCCCCCAGGGCCTCCTGGAACCATTGAGGTTCCATCAGCCTCTGGGGGCGGACCAACCTAACTGGTCCATTCCCCTTTTGGGTTAGTGTTTGGTCTAGCGCGGGTGGGCTTCTCATCCAAGGGAGTAAGACCCATATGAAATTATTAAAAGTTTAAAAGTAATCAGGACTTTATTAAGATCTGTGCCCAAAGCAGACAGTCTCCTTTGAGATGATGGGAGGGAGCAGCAGCATTATAATTTCCCATCTATGTGCACTTAAAAACAGTCCATCAGTTCTAATGTCATGTAGCTGCTGTGGACAGCATGCTGTCTTCCAGCCTGTTCTCCGGAATGCCGATCCATCACTGTCCCTTGCAAGAGTTCCTACACCGTATATCCTGCACTGCTTCAATAATTGCCAATCAACAATGATGCTAATTCTCCTGCCTAGGGCATCATCTGTACTGCTGTTTCTATGGTCTGGCAGTAAACCTGAAAGCCTGGCTCTTGCATGTCACATCGGACTATTGTTATAGTTCTTGCAACGTCTCTGATGATGTCAGGCCTCTAAGCTGAACTCCTGACTTTGAAAATGCAGCGGGGCTGCTTTACCAGCTATCCTTATTGAGTCAACTGGCATCATGTAGCAGAGGATGGGAGAGTTCTGGCTCTGCCAGAGCAAATTCTAAAACCTTTTGCATGCTGGGACTTTTCATATGAAGTAGCTTAGACAGGACTTTAAACTAGAGGTGAAAAAAATAGTGAATTTTTGTATTTGCGGATATTATTCTCCTTTACAGAAATCCCTTTGAACATCTGAATAATAATATCTGAATAATAATCTTCACAACCATAACGGGTATTCACATATCTGTGAATACTTGTTGCATGTTACTTGTTGTTTCATTTAGTTTTTGTTTTTGTTATTATTGGTCTGCACATGCACAACAGTGCCTCATCCTTCATGTCCCATTGTGGCCTCTGAAGTTGGCTGGGAGCACCCTCTTGCAGATACCATCTGTCTGCCAATTTCTCCAAGCCAGCCAGGTGTCCTGCCCCCTCCCCCAGGTGACCTGGAGAAATCAGGGTGGCAGGGGGTGGTCATGTCAGAAAGGTGTGGCCCATGGGGACTTTCCTGACCCCATTTTGACTTGGCAATGTCCCTATGAAACCCTGTAATGTCAAAGTGCTTCAGAAGAGTGGAGGCTGCCTCCTTTGCCTTGCTTCCGTCCTTCCTGACATGACCACACCTCCTTCAGGTTTCCTCCCAGAGGGAGGTAGCAACCCTGCTTGAGCCTGGGAGTGGTAGGCTAAAATTGATTACCCTTCATTTTTCTGGGTGCGTAAAGCTGCAGAAAGTCCTTCCTGCTTAATGTTTCTTTCCAGACGGTTGTTCTTGTTGCTTTTTTCTGTGATTTTACCACCTCCTTCTTGCATACATTGATGCGCACTCTTTCTCGCACAGAGAGCTCCAGCTGTGCAAAGTTATCCCTTTTGCTAATCTATCTTTTTTAAAGAACTCCCTTTGAAAGGTAACATCAGCATTTGTGATCCGTATGCTGCACACATGGCAGTGAGGGGAAATCAGGGTTGCCCAAATAACACAGCACTGGCATCCTTTCATTAGAACAAGTGCAGTGTATAAAACTATAAGCAGATCATCAGGGCAGACATAATGACACAAAAGCTTTATGTGCTGCCATGGTAATAGTATCAAATCTGAATCAATGAGTTTTATATCTGCACCAGCTTAGGGAGCCTGGGAATGTGACTGCAAGGAATATGAATGAAGTCTGAGAGATCTGGCCAAAGAACAATACTGAGGTTGACACCCGTTATCCTCTGCAACCTCACAAGAGACATCGAACGTGACAGAGGATGCTTTAGCGAGGCAATTGTAGCTCTTTTTAGCCTTTGTCAACGAAACGGCACTATCTCCTCTCAAATTTGGGTTTTGCCATGACCATAAACGCTTTGGTTGTTGCTTGTAGGGTTTGCTGCTGCGATGGCTTCTATCTTCAGCTCACAATTAAAGGCCCCGGGTAGAGCAGAAACAGCTACCTAATGTAGTACTCATGGGTAATATACACATTTTCAAATACTGTGTCGGTTACCCAATAACCCCCAAATGAGCCATTTCCATTACCAAGATACCAATTTTTTCCAGTTACCAATTGGAAAACTAGGATGGAAAACTAGGCCTGAAATGAGAAATCTTGGCAAGGTCTGTTTGCATTGGAAGCAAGGCATTTGCCTCCATTCACGTAACATGGAAACTTACCGGCTTTCCTGATGTTTTTGCTTTTGCCCATTATTTTTTGCAAGTTGAACAGGGCTGGTCCTAAGCCCTGTGTGCGCCCTGCGTGCACCCCCAGGGGATGTAGAGACACAAACATGTTTGCTAAGTGTCAGGGAAGTGCTGGAAATTGACATAAAAGTGCTGTAAAATTGCCTTAAACGGTCATAAAATTCCCAGAAAGTGACAAAAATGATGAAAAAAGTACCGATGTACACTTGCGAGCACTTCCGTAAGGTTGGTATTTTCCTGCGGAACGGAAACACTTGCACTCATCTCAGCACATGGAAAACTGAAAAATTGGGATGGGACACCAAAAAAACAGTAAAGGAAATCGATATCCTGGGACTATGAGTTGACATTTCGGGACTTCCGGTACCCAAATTGGGTATTGATTAGTACCCAAATGTTGTAGGCCAATTCAGGTACTGGGAATTCAAGCAGACCCATTTTTGTAGTACTTGTTTCAACTCTAGCTCCAGGCTACTACAACTAGTACAGGCTAGTACAGATTAGAACACAAGCACCTGTGTACACTTACCCTTGACCCTTGCTATTTACTGACTTTTTACAGAGAATTCAAGTCAGTCAATATTTGGGCCACTAGTTCTTTGGGGAAATGATTGTTTCTTCCCTAAATTACATTATTATAGTGCCAGCAATGTACTGGCTCCCTAATTTTTAAAAGCTATTTATTTATTTATTTATTTATTTATATGCCAACCTTCCCACAATGGCTCAGGGCAGATTACAATCCATAAGTACAATTTATGGCCATAGAAGGCCCTAGAGGATGTCATAGGGTATCTGTTCAATGTGACAACTATCTGGCTTAATTTGTTGCATTCCTGTTGTGACTGAGCTACTCTACTTCGTAACAGTAAGAGCGGTGCAGCAATGGAACAAGTTGCCTAGGGAGGTTGTAGGCTCTGTCACTGTACAGTTTCAAAAAGTGGCTGGGCAGTAAGGCAGACCTTACCATGGGGGTGGGGGGTGCACGTTGCCTCGCCACTGACTGCTGCTCAGGGGATTCAGTGGTTGGCCATGGGGGCTCCCCTCCACACCCTCACACCTTGGATCTGACCAAGGCAAACCAGCACTGACCCACCAGCCCGCCTGAGTCCCATCGGACTAGATGGGGGAGAAGGAAGAACTACCGCCTCACCTACTCAATGGTGTTGTCAGTGGCGGTGGCAGCAGCATGTTTCGCACATGGCGGCACGAGGCCTTTATCTAGAGATATAGTTATATATTTTTATTTATATATATATATATATATAGGGGGGGGGAGAGAGAGAGAGAGAGAGAGAGAGAGAGTGTGTATGTATGTATGTATGTATGTGTGAGGGGGGAAAGAGTGTGTGAAAGAGGGTTGCTCTACCCTCTGACTCATGGCTCCTGGAGGGGAGGAGAGAGCCACTAGAATGTTCCTGCTGTGCTGTCCCCTCCTGCCTAGCAGCTTATGTCTGTCTCTGATTGACCACAAGCTCTCTCAGAAGACCCAGGCCCAACACTATCTGAAGTAAGGACCACTTGGCCAAGAAAATATACACACACACCCCTCCTGATCTGAGATCATTTGCGCTGGTGGTGGTGGTAACTTTAGGAGTGGACTGCAGCCATCAGGGGGAGGGTTTGTAAAGGGCCGGGGGCGTGCGCTGTGTCCATAGGAGGTTGTTTTTGTTTGGTTTTTCAGTGCTCTGGTGTTTGAGATCCAAGCCCAAATCCAGGAACTGGAAAGGGACCACAGAAAAGTTTGCTGAGGGCTGTGTTTGGCCCCTGGGTCTGAGGTTCAGTTCCTCACTCTTTCTTTCATGGGGTGGGGTGGGTGGCCGGCCATGTGGGGGTTGTTTGAGCAGCTGGGTCAATGTTTGAACTTCTGTGTTGGGAGTGTAATGGTAATGGGGGATATGCTCAAAAGAAGGAGGGTCCAGATAAAGGATCTGTCCCTGTCCTTGTGTGTGTGCCCTCATTTCTGCTCACTTCCCTTAAGCTTGTTTGGTGTTTGAGATCCAGGAACTGGAAAGGGACTGCACAAAATCTTGCTGAGGGCTGCGTTTGGCCCCTAGGCCTGAGGTTCGGTTCTTCACCCTTGCTTTTATGGGGGGTGTTGTTGGTTGTTTGATATGCTGGATCTATGTTTGAACCTCTGTGTTGTGAGTGTAACTGGGATATGCTCAAGAGAAGGAGGGTCCAGATTATGGATCTATGCCATGGATCTGCCCCCTATCCTTGTGTGCATGCCCTCATGTGTCTTAAATAAGAATCCTTGACTTTTAACCATATCTGTGTCCTTTTGCTTCTTTTCATCTAAAACAAATTTAAATGTCCTTTGGTGCACATTGTACTGACAGGTTTAAAATAATACATGACAATTCTCTGTAATTGTCAAAGGGAAGTGGGTGTGACCGAAGGCCCCCCACATTTTGTCTTCACCCTGGGCCTCACAATTTCTAAGGCCAGCCCTGCTGGGCAGCCACCTGTTGTAGCCATAGTTATCCTGTATCCAAGCAAGGGTTTGTACTAAATTGCCCTTAAGACCCCTTTCAGTTCTGTGATTTTATGACATGGCCATTTGACTCCTTGTGCTTTCACAAATATATTCTATCTATGTGTTATACAAGAGGGGAGATGGGCTTTCGTGAAGGCTATTGTTGTATGGAGGTGAGTGGCATTTATTGCATGCTATGGACAGACAGAGCTGGGGGCTGACTGCTCCAGTTCCCAAGCAAACTCCCCGGCAGGTGAAACTGACGAGGAACAAGGAATGCTAATTGGAAACAATGGAAAGAACAGGAATACCAATTGGAAGTAATGGGGCTTTGGGAATGCCAGTGGCCCTTAATGGGCAGTAAACCAGTATAAGGGCAGATTTTTAACTGAAAGGTGGGGAGAGGATCTGAAATGCCAGTGAAGATGGGGGAGGGTTGGGGTGCTGAAAAGGTCAGGAGGAGAAGAAACTCAGGAATCCACTAAGTAAATGGAAAGACAGGGAGGGGAGGTAGGTGGAATGATGGGTAGAAAGTCATTCAGAGCACATGGAATTAGGGGAAGGGAGGTGGAATGATGGGTATGAGGCCACTGGGAGCATCTGGAATGATGGGTATGAGGGCACTAGGAGTGGCTGAAATGATGGGGAGCTGGGTGGAATAAAGGGTAGGAGGCCACCGTGTGTGACTGGAATGGGGGAGGGAGGGTGGAACGATGGGTAGGAGGACTCCAGGCGTGGCTGAAATGATGCAGGATTTGGTGGCATGATGGGTACGAGGACACCAGGAGCATCTGAAATAATGAGGAACAGGGTGGAATGACATGTAAGAGGCCAGAGGAAGTGACTGGACTTATGGGGTGGAGGGGCTGAGTCTGAGAGGAATGATGGGTAAAAGGACACGGCTAGATGCAATGATGGGTACGAAGACACTGGGGGTGGCTGAAATAATGAAGCTCTGGGTGGAATGACACGTAAGAGGCAACCGGGAGTAGCTGGAATGGTGGGGTTTTGGGTGGAATGAAGTTTATGAGGCCACAACGGAGGAGCTGCAGCGTTGAAGGGGCTGGTTGGAATGATGGGTGAGAACACCAGGAGGAACTAAAATGATGGGAGTGAAATGATGGATGCGAAAACCCAGCACCTCTCACTGTCTTCATTTTGTCTCCATGGCTTACTAAGCCCCCCTCCCCCAATGCCCCCGGAGAAGGGATAGAAGCAAGACAGAGAAACTGTAGGTGCTTTTTAGATGGATGACAGCCCCAGTTCTGCCAGCACCAGCCCGCTTCACCCCCCGGGCTGGCTCATCCATCTAAAGGAACCCCTTCCAGGTGTGTAACACTGCTCTGAGGCAACCATGCCAGAGGCACTCAGGAATATCCCAGAGCGCCGCCAGTGGAACGAGCTGGCCAGACCCGGGACATCCGCAGCTCCGCTTTCAGTCAGCTATTGCCCTGGACAACACCATAGAGTTGTGAACACTAGCCTAGAGCATCAGGCGATCGCCCAGAACTCTATGGTGTGTGGGGGAAGGAGGTGCTGTGTGGTGGACCACAGACTGGGGAACCTGCCGGGTCCATCTGCAGCCGATCCAGGAGGGGCTGGATATTGGGATGGGGGAGGGGGTGCACCACCAGAACAGTTCCAGGAGCAGGCTGCCAGAGCATCCATCTAAAAGCACCCTATATGTAGTTACATGCACTGAGGAATTTTATGTGAGTTGGATAGAATTCCTTTAGCCACATAACTGACAAAGATCGGGGCTGCAAGGGAAACTCCACTGAGGAGGCATTTGCAAAGCAATCTCCCCTTGTTCTCCCATGAAATTGAGGAGGCTGCTCCCAGGTGGGGGTGGGAACTCTGCTGGTGAAAGTGACTGAGCTGGGGTTGAAAGGGAAACTTGCTGGCTGCTCTGTACCGAAAACAAACATAATGGGTGACTCCTCTTGAGCACCACTTAAACACTGCTTTAATGCTTATGTATGTTACAGGGCTGTATGGTACCCTGTGTAGCCCTGAAACGTGCATAAGAAATGTTAAAGTGGACTTAGTGTTATGTCTGTTTTCACCCCTGGCTGCCAAATAAACTCCCCAGCAGGTGAAACTGATAGGCAACTGCTCCCAGTCTTGAACCAAGCTCTGGTGAAAGTGACAACGCTTGAGGCTATAAGGGAAACTCTCCAAAAGGTGGGGTCTTCAAAGCAATCTCCCTCTCCCCCACCCCCATGAAACTGCCAAAGCTGGGGCTGAAGGAAAAGTCACTGGGAGAAGGGATGGTGTTAGGACTGCACATGTGTTGTATGCAAGCTGGACAGAATTCTTTAGGCATGTAACTGAGAACTTGGAGCTGCAAGGGAAACACTCTGGTGAGAAGGATCTACAAAGCAGTATTCTCCTGCAGTGCCTCCTCCCCCTGCTGATGAAAATGATGAGGTTGCTCCCAGGTGAAAAAAATAAATCCAACTGGTGAAACTGACAAACTTTGAGCTGAAAGAGAAACTCACTGTCTGGCTGCCAGTCAAACTCGGGTTGGTGGTGAAGCAGCAGGGGGAATTTAGTGCATTCCCTTTTCCAAAAACAGGGAAATTATTACATTAAAAAAACCAAAAAATCTTTGGTTTGGGAAAGGAGTTAAGGCTCTTACAAATTCACTCATGCTCCAAAAAGCATGGAAGTTGTAAGTTAAGGCTCTTGCCTTTACTTGTGCACCATGTAAGTAGTAACGAAGTTGTACGGTCTCGCATATTGTGCTCACTTCCAACTTTGGCTCCATGCACCCACACTTTGCCCTGGTCTTCCAGCCCCAATCTTCTTCCTCTGACAGTTGAGGGCAACACTGAAGCTGGGGAGAGGAGAGGGGCTGCCCCCTGCTTTCCGTATATGCTTTCACTTGGGCTGAGAACAGGAAGAATGTGGACAGCAGGGGCAACTGGCAGTTTGCATCCAATTGGGGTCAGACTCTGTTGGATACTAGGATAAAAACATTAGGGAGGCAGGGCTAACCTTGCTGTTTCCTGACTTGGTGATATCCCTAGTCTGTAAGGCCGCTTTTAGACGTGCATGGCGAACACGCTGCATAAAATCACGCTGCGTGTAATTATCCCACGTGTGGGATTTAGACGCGACATTTCATGGGTTAAAGTCGGCTGCGCATTCTTTTAAAGCAGTGAATTAAACACCTCGACGTCTAGGTATTTAATTCACGGTTTTAAAAGATTGAGGCTGTGCCCTGGTTCAGTAATATTTGAGCAGTACTACTCCACAAAGATGTGTTAAGGTAATAGACAGCACTGATATTAACATGTTTAACCCTCATCCAGTCTGCTAAAATAACGACGTTGTTGGAAATGAGGCGTAATTGTTTACCCCGGAACCTGTTATCTGCTAACTTGAAACCAGTCAACCAGGTTATGCAAAATTGCTTTAGTTTCACTTCTGTTGTAAGACAAAGCCAAGTGGAGTAGTGCTAAACCATGAAATTGCATTGGGGTAACTTTTTACCCCAACCGATAACATGGAGTGTGGGGTAACTTTCTACCCCAATGGGAAAACCCATTCTATCTGGGGTACAAAGTTACCCCATGGTACCTTTTGCCCACAGAAAGCAAACGGTTAATGGTAAGTGAATGAAACTTTGCACAAAAGTGCACAGGGGTGCCAGTGACAATGTCCTAAAAGGATAAAGTCCTAGGGCCAGTAACTTTTGAATTATTTCGAAAAATACACCCAACCTATCCGGATAGAGAGTTAAGCGTATTTTCTCACATGCCAAGCCACCGACTTAGCCCCTCCTGAGATGGGGCCACCATTGTGGCCTGGATCCAGCAGGCCCCCAAACTAACGTGACAGGGGGCTAGACCAACGGGGAGGGTGGGGAGACACACGGATGTGCGTCCACCCGGGCCCACACTTGCGCTGCACCCAGTGGCCTGCCCCTCTCCCTGACAGGTGGCCAATGGCAGCTGCCAAGGCACCTGGAACCAGTGGGAGAGTCTGGTCTGGGTCCAGTAAACTGGTCTTTCCATTGTGAAAACCCACTTTACTCCCAGTTGTGTGTCTAGTGCAGACTGTGACTCTGAGACATTCCTGAGTCACAGCCTGTGCTAGCAGTCACCATGGCCAGGCTCTATCCCGTGCCAACATCTGACACGGGAAAACTAACATGACAGTGGCACCCATGCCAAAGTGTGGCAAAGCATGGTAATGCAGGCCACTGTCGTGTTTGAAAACCCCTAAGAATCTTGGAACAAGAGAACAGGTTAAGGTGTCTGAAATGGTTTTCTGTGGCTGGGCCGTGGCTATGGAACTCCCGTTGGAGGTCTGCTTGACCTCCCCTCTTTCCGTAGACAATGTAAGACCTGGCTGTTCTACCGTTCCTTTGCAGAGAGAGATGGGGTGGGTGGGTTGGGTTTGGGAGGATTTGGGGGTTGAACTGTTTTAATGGGGGGATTTTAGTTGATTTAACTGTTTTAATTGTTTTTTGGTGTTTATGTTAATCTGTATTTTAAAATGTTGTTAGCCGCCCCGAGATGCTTTTAGCAGGAGGGGGCGGCATACAAATTTTATAAATAAATAAATAAATGTAGACCTAGAAGGTTTCCTACACTGTTGCAATATAAACACAGTATGTTCTTTCATTTGTTAGATAGAGACGTGTCTCCTTACCGGAGCGTCGGGTCAGGAGGCTTCAGGGAGTGACGGAGTTGTAGCTGTTCCCAAAATATGTTGTCCACACAATTATTTCTCAAAAGTGACCACTTGCCTTCATTCTTACTGGAAAAGCAGATCTTCTGAGGTTAGAGCCTGCTATATTTATTTTATTTTTTTCATTTATTTATTTCAAAGCATTTATATCCTGCCCCTCCTGCAAAGCAGCCCGGGGTGGCTCACAACATAATTAAAACAAAATACATTAAAATTCAATAAAAACAACATATATTTCATATAAAAATATAAATATAAACAGGGATTAGCAAAAAAAGGGGTAGGGGATTAAAAATCATTGTGTATGATACAATGGTACACTAAAAATATGCATCAAGGAAGGATATTCCTGAATAAACAGGTGTAGGAATCTAAGGTATGATTTTTGTGAGTCCTGAGCAACGGGGAGTATGGAACAAGGAGAGTTAGTGCAGAAGCAACAGACTGTAAACCACAGTATTGCCATCAGTTCAGTTCTCCACACCAACGATACAGTATAGTACCTCACTGTATGACATGAGGGCAATTATTCCTGCTCTTAATGACCTGTTCACAGTGTTCAGTGACCAGATATGCTTGAGCTGCTGCTTGAGAAAGGGGCTATAGGAGAAATTGTGGCCATTTTGAAGACTGAGGTCAATCACATAATATTGGGGCAGGGAGGAGGCAGTTTTGGAGATTCTCTGCATTTTGCTAGATCCTCTGCTGTTTTGGCCTTTGGTTGCAGATAGCTTACATTGCAGCTTCTCTGTAGTTGTTCTAAATAAATTACACAAGGGGCTGTTTCAACCACCAGCCAGCTCTGGATTGGGACAGTATAATAGTGGCAGAGATCCACCTTGCTCTTGCCTCCCCTTGCCACAGTTGCACATGGAGGCCAAGGGTGTTCTTTTAAATGAGCAGGGTGGGGTGGGGTGGTCCACGGCCACTGAGTGGCATGGCTGCGGAGCACCCAGGCATGTGCAGTGAGCTGGGGAGGGATTTGAATGCGTGGCTCCCCTGCCCCAAGCCCTGCCCAACGGCTCGCCTTCTGTCATGATACACAGCCTTGGACACCATGGAAATATGAAGCTGCAGCAGCCAATCACTCCTTCCTGCCCATGACTGGGAGAGCCAGTGAAGCTGCTTGCAACAACGGAGGCACAGACTGGGTGGGAGACACAGGAAGCTGCTGTCCGAGCTGCTGTCCTGTATGGTGTTGGCTCTTCTCTCATGTGTCACAAAGGGGGGTTGTTGTGCTTTGAGCCAATGCACTGTTGTATTTTGCACGCCTGTCCTTGAAGAGCTCCCAGCAGGGCTGTTGGTGGGACTGGGAAGGCAGCTGGCTTCGGATCTGTGTCTACTGGAGCGGGTGGGTGCCCTGGTTCATACAGGCAGGGGATGTGTGCGCATGGTGCACTCCAGATTTTTTCAGCAGTGTTCTGTTGATGGCCATGAGTGGGTGCTGCATGGGTCATGGGAGGATGCATCCTCCAACAACACCTTCACACTTATGTTTGGATGAGTGGCTGATGGGTGACCATGCATGGTAGCACCTTGTTTAAAAACACCCCTAGAAGCCCACTACTGTTGAGTAGGACTGAGACATGTGGCTAGCTTTTATTGGAATCTTCCTAAGTTCTAGGTCCCTGTGTGGTACTTTGTCCACATCACTCGTGTTCAAGTCTCTCTTAAAATTTTTCTTCTTTTAATAGTAGCATGTGAATTTATTGCTAGCAAAAGGTGCCAGATTATAGGTAGCTTAATAGCAGCTGAGAGGGGATGGGTTGAGGGGAGGAATTCAGCACTAGAACACTCTGTTTCAGCCTTTGCCGACTGCTGCTCAGAGCGATCCTAATTCTGCATATTGTTGGCGGCAATAAATGCCTCTTGCTATGAATCATCGCATGCCCATTTCTTAATAGTTGGAACCTTTCCATTCATTTATTTTCTTGCATGGTATGTATATTTGTGTAATCCCCATCTTGCTAAAGTATGTTGCAAAGATTCTGAGTGGCCTTTCTAATTTTCCCAACCATTTAGAAATCTATGTGCTTGCATTATATAATACTTACTGAATATTCAATAAAGCTATTGCAATCGAAGGTGCCGCATTGACAACCCTAGAGAGAGAAGTTCTGTATTTATCCGTTAAGCAGGTACTGTTCGGGCAAGTCACTTCTCGGCAACTCAGTTTCCCACTATTATTTTTTTCCACATATGAGCCAAGGCACACTAATGGGCTTCAGTTGGGGAGAGTTCATGCAGTTAGTGCCACAGACGAACCAAACAAATGGAGCCAGGGACTCCTTCTGAACCCTAGCTCCCATGCTAAACACTGTTGCAAGAGACCATGCTTTACCTTGTGCTTAAAGTACTGACCTGAAACATGTGTTTATCCTCTTTGGGTAAAAACAGACGTGACGGCAGCCTGTTTTGGCTCACTGTGGTCTGGGACCCACCACACATATGTCTACATGCTGCCAGATGCCTGGGGTGGGTAGGTGACTAGTCTAGGCTGCATTCTGGGAAAATCTCTGAGGACGCAGCCTGGCCTAAGGACGGTCCACACGGGTCAATGTGGGCTATCGCATGTGTTCAGTCCCGCCGTACCCGCCTTGGGGCAGAGGCTGCCATGACTGAGCACCATGGCTGGTCGCTCTAGCTGTCCATCATGGTGGGGTGGTGTGCCAGGGGCAGGGCCAGTTGCCCACGTTTGTATAGCTCCCGGCCCTACCTGTGTCATGTGGGGGATGGGACAGCTCTCTGTCTGTGGGCATGTTTATTTGGTGCCCTTCCCCAACCCAGGCCATGTTGGCTGTGGTTTCCCATCCCGGGTCGGGAAGCCGCTGTGCTGCCCGCATATATGTGTTGACCCTTTGAGGTGAGCTCCTTCCTTCGACATCTCGGCTCAGGCTTAGGGCTCATTTTCACAACATCCTTTCTTTCTCCCCTTCTCCCCCCCGCTTGTTCCTTAATCTGTGTTTGCCTCGGTCTGTTACAACGCATTCAAGTAGGAGCTGACTCCACTACGTTTTGGGTCACCCTTTGCATTGGGTGGCAGAGAAAAAGGGATCATCAAGGATTGCAGGAAGTGATAAGGATTTCACACAACACTCAGTGGGTGTTTTCAAATGCCTATGCCCGTTTGATCAGTTGACTGTAGAGACAGTGGCTCACATGCTCCTAAACTGCCATTTATACAATGATCTCAGAATAAAATTCCTAAATTCCACCCTGATAAAGTTTCCAGGAAGATCCAATTGTGCTCTTCTCCAAATCTTATTGGATAATTCTGATCCACAGGTGTTTTGTAATATCGCATCTTTCCTTTTACATATTTATTTTCGGAGGAAAAGCTTTTAAAGTTTTAAATATATGCAGGAAAGGACGGACGATGTGGAAATTGTTCTGTAGGGTTGATCGGTATAGTTGTATTATCTAGGATGTATTATTTAAATCGGTCTTTCTTGTGTAAATCAGTATGGTTCGGATGTATTTAATTTGTTTATATTTTGATTATAATAATTGATTATAATTTATATCCTTTATTTTTAAGGATTACAATGGTCATGGACCTAATACTATTTTTACTTGTATGCTTGTCTGTCTTGCAATGGCCATAGGCCACGCAATAAAGCTAATCTAATCTAAACATGATGATACCCCTCATGGCCACCCAGCAGCCCCGTATCTGACTGCCCGACTGAAGGTGGAGCAGATGGATGTGCGCTCCCGCAAGCCTTGGAGCACCCACTCATGGTCACTCATGAGAAATCTGGAGTGGTGAATGCGGGACAAGCCAAATGGATGCATGGCAACAGCTGCCACAGAGCCCCTGCCCATATGAACAGCAGCAACCAGCCACGTCAGCAGACGGGTCTCCACTCATAAGGTGTTTTGCCTTTCAGATGAGCGCCTCCCCATCACCCACCCGTCATGCATGTTGCAGGGCTGCAAAGGGTGCCAATGCAGCCCTGCACTATGCATGGCTGGGCGGCTAATGGGTGGGGAGGTGCTTGTCTAAAAACACCCACAGACACTGTGGGGCTGGGAAAGCAGCCTTTGCAAGTCGCAAGTCGTGACTGGGAGTACTGGGGAGCCCAAGTTCCTCAGCACTCACGCCCAGAACATATCTCTTGCAAAGGCCAGCCCGGCGTGCTTCCCGTTCCGATGGTTCATGGCAGGGAGAGCATATGGTGACCGCTTCCGTGGCTGTGTTAGCCACACCCAGCCACCCATTTTGAATTGCTCCCCAGGCACTCCACCTATGTGGCTGCTCCACTGCAGTGCCATGCTGTGGCCATGGACTCCCACTTCCCCCCATCCATTATCCGTCTCATTTAAAAACACCCAATGTGGGTTTGTGTTACCCACTCTAAAAGAGTGTTGTGTGAATGGAAGCCACTACCTGCATAGCTTGCAGCTTATTTTTTGCTCCCAGGCAACCCATTTTGCCTTGCGTGCCTGTGCTAATAGTAGTGCTGAAATGAGAATCAAATTGATTCTTGCAATAATTTTGTGGGAATTGAGGATTGCTGTCAAGATTTCACAGCTTTTTCAAACCCCAATCGAGATCTCGGATGAAACTCGATTTATCGGTTACCGCACTTTACCATTTACTGTTTACCGGTTACTGTGGGTTTTGCCGCTTATCAGTTGTATTGGTATTGCGATTTACCATGTGCCATGTTTACTGGTTACTGTGATTTGCCATTTACCATGTTTATTGGTTATTGGTTTATTACCATGTTTATTGGTTATTTGGTTTTTTTATTGGTTGGTTATTGGTTAATGGTTTATTACCATGTTTATTCATTATTGGTGTTTATTGGTTATTGGATTTGGCTCTCAGACAACTCGGTAACCAACAACCCAGTAAACGGTAACTCGGTAACCAGCAATCCAGCAGTAAGTGACAATCTGGTAACCGGTAATTCGAGAAAAGATTCTCAACTGAGAATTGTCAAGACAGCAATTTTCTTGGTTATCATTTTTCACTTAAAATGAGACAAGAATCGCAATTCTAGGCGACAGCTGAGAAAATCAAAATTGAGTTTCAGCCCTAGCTAATATCCATTCCTCAAAGGGAGATGTTTGGTGGCTTTTTATAGTAGCTGGAAATCCAGGCCCTCTCCCTACAAGTATTCAAGGGGGAGTCTATTACATACTGGCTCCAAGTTTCCATGTGAACGTGGGCTTCATCTCTCTGCCTCAGTTCCCGATCCGCAAAGTGATAATGCTTCCTTGCCTCACAGGCATGTCATGAAGCTGACTGCTTTTACAAGTGCACATGGTGCCGTGTCATAAAATCATGCGCCATGTCAAAAATCCTGCGGGTGGGGTTTAGATGTGACATCACGTGCATTATTAGCCGCTCGTGTATGCTTTAATGCTGCAGACTAAACACCTCAATATCAGGGTATTTAGTCTGCAGTATTAAAGTATGCATGAGTGGCTAATCATGCGTGTGATGTCATGTCTAAAACCTGCCCGTGGGATTTTTGACATGGCACATGATTTTACAGTGCGGCACTGCGTGCATGTGTAAAAGTGGTCTTGGCTTCATATAGTGCTTCACTACAGTGCCTCTCTATGAGAAAAGCATTATATGGCTTGGGCCACACCTACCTGCAGGACCGCCTCACCCTCCGGGCCCTGGATAGGCCCTTACAGTCGGCCGGGAGTGCCTTCCTCGGGGTCTACCATGATGAGGGCGTTCTCTGTGGCTGCGCTGCAGCTGTGGAACTCCCTCCCGTTGGCGGTCCACTTGACCACTAACCTCCCATCTTTCCGTAGGCAATGTAAGACCTGACTGTTCTGCCAGGCCTTTATCAAGGGGGATGGGATGGGTGAGGTGGGGTGGGGATGGGTGGTTTTAGGTTGTTTTAATTGTAGTTTTATTTTGGGGTATTTTAATATGTTTTTTAAATGTTGTTAGCTGCCCCGAGATGCCTGAGGTAGGTGGGGGCAGCATATAAATTTTAATATAAATAAAAAATAAATATATTTGTATAACTACAGGCTCTCGCATCCACAGTAACTTACAAATTCACACAACTTTGACCGCTTTTACATGTGTGCATGGGTCTGTGCCGTAAAATCATGTTGGTTTTGACCTTCAAAGCCCTGAATGGCCTGGGCCCCACTTATCTGCAGGACTGCCTCACCCTCCAGGCCCTCGATTGGCCCTTGCGGCCAGTTGGGCGCATCCTCATTGAGGTCCCCCAGATATCGATTATGAGAAGGGCGTTCTTGGTGGTTGCACTACAGCTGTGGAACTCCCTCCCACCAGAGGTCTTCCTGTCCTTGGACCTCTCCTCTTTCCATAGACAGTGCAAGACTTGGGTGTTCCACCGGGCCTTTGGTGAAGGAGACTGGTGATGAGTGGAGGGTTGGGTTAGGGCTATTTTGGTTTTTTTTTCTGCCAGGGTTATTTTAATGTGTATCGGTTTTATTGTTTTATGGTTATTTTAAGATGATGTTAGCCACCCTGAGATGCAGGAGCAGGAGTGATCAGCATAAAAATGAGATAAATAAATAAATATAGAGAGGACTTGGTGGTTCACTCTGAAACATAACTACATTGCAAATCTATTATCTTGTGTGGTGAAATTACTCATGTTATCTGGGCTGTGTGGCTGGTTTTACAGACATGCACGCCACTGCATGTTTATGCGGCTACCTGATGGCCCCTTCCTGCCAGCTATTGACCAGAAGCTGTCCCCTGATACAAGGGATCTCTATGGTAGCTCAAGTGACCACAGACCAGAGGTGGGACATCAGATTTTTCTACTAGGGATGGGTGAACGCGATTCGGATGTTCGGAGTTTGGATGTCCGAACCAAACAAACAGTTCGGTCGTGTTCGGATGAGTTCGGGGCAGGAAAAATGTCTTTCCAGGGCCGAAAATTAGGTTTCTGTGTCAATTTCGTTTCGGTTTCGCTATTTTTGACTGTTCGGCCAAACCGAACTCAGCTGAACCGAACCATCGAACCTGAACTCGGGTTTCGAACCAAAAGACCGAACATCCGAACTGCGTTCTGTTTGTCCATCCCTATTTTCTACATATATTAGCAGCTATATGCAAGCAACAGCCACATTTTGTCTACAAGCTTGATTTTGGGGATCACAAAGCATTGTTAATGTGTTTGCACAATGCAAATGTATGTTTAATGTCCAAATGTGTGGCCAGCATTGTGCTTGGTGACACCCTAGGAGGCATTCATTTCTTGGCCTCTCTGCTTAGTGGCTAGTAAGGTAAGGATTTACTGCCCACTGTAATGGTGCACTAATACACAGACTGAAACTACCCACAAATCAAGAACTAGCCTGTGTGGCTAAATCCCCCATCTAAATTTTGGAAAATTTATCCTTTTGTTGCATGCTGTTGAGCTGACCTCAAGGCTGCCCTTTAAGTTACGTAGACCTGGCCTCAAGCTCCTGATGGCCCCCAATGGTGTCGCTGAGTTAATGCACCAAGATTGAGTACAAGTCCCAGGTTGTGAGTGGGAGCTTATGAGGAGTGGATTTACAGGTGCTTAACTTTGCTTGTCAAGCAATTGCTTTGTAGCATTTCAATAGGCATTGGCTTGACAGTTGGGAAGGGCTTTGCTTCTCCTTCAGTGAATAAGAGAAGGATCGATGTATGACTACATTGAGACGCAGTCAGAGGACGGAGCAGCTGAGTCAGCCAGTCAGTCATTGTTTGAATTGGGTATAAACTGATGACCTGGAGTTAACATTGACAAGCATTGACTTATTACTCTCTAACTCACTGCAGCATCGGACCCAACCTCTTGCCAGCAGTACGGAGCCTGCCCAGTGGCAAGTTACAAAAGTAAAATGCAGGATAATATGTATGGCTTTTCTGTACAGTACATTACACATGCACACAGTGGCCTTCTATGTGTTCTCAGAAGTCTACTCTAAAAATAGCCTTCTCCTTAAAATATATGTATATGATGACTGTCCCTAGTTTGATAATGATGTTAATGTATTTATGTACCTTTGTCTATAGATCACAAAGATTAGTTCATTCCAAATATTTCGGGAGGTAATTTAATTGGGTGTGGTGTTTAAATACAAAAGACGATGTTGAGGGAAGCAAAGTGGCTCAAACGATACCTTTTGATTGGATTAGAAAAGATGTTGGCGGGAATGGAAAAATCATTGCCAATTAATTGTCACAAGTAAACAATACGTGAGTTGAATTATACTAGCTTGACTACATAGCACTTATCTTTCCTATTGGATTTTTTTTTAAAAAATAAAAAATCTCCATATTTCACATTGTAGTGCCACGATTTCTGTAATTTAGTATTATTAGGTGGTTCCTCAGTTATATTTCCCAGATTTTAATAAATTGAAAAATCTCAATGTCCAGAGATTTTCAGCGGGATGTCTATGGTTTTAAAAGGTGGCTTAAAAGTTGGTTTTCCTCCAATGGAATTCTCTTCTCCCCTTTGGAATTCCAGTTTTCTGCTGTACAGCTGAGTGTCAGTGACTCTGGTTTAGATACTGGCTACACTTACACCAGTAAGAGTACTCTGCTTCCCTGGATTTACACCAGTAGAGCTGGGATCAGATTGTGGCTCCATTGGTCTATACCTTCCTTTCTGTGTGTGCATATACCCGCATGTTATTGATAATGCTATTTGGCTCTTTGTAGCTTATAGAACCGTTTGCAGCATCATGCAAGAGCCTGGAGATCTCTCCCAGAGGCCTCGGTTTATGAGACTGCAGCAGAAATTGCCTGCCTGTTTTATTGCATTGGAGTTAGCTGTAATTTGTTGCTGGTTCGCATCCTGTGCGAGAGAGTTGCTTGATAAAAGCTAGCAACTGGGCTGCTTTGTTCACAACCTGCTTCTCC
Organism: Sphenodon punctatus; assembly: GCA_003113815.1. NCBI lineage: Eukaryota > Metazoa > Chordata > Lepidosauria > Sphenodontia > Sphenodontidae > Sphenodon > Sphenodon punctatus. The sequence goes on along the minus strand of QEPC01009797.1, from coordinate 1,924,503 downwards.
TCTTGTGTTTTCTCCCGAATAATGAATAGGAATTCCTCCTTTCTTTGGAAGCTGACTTCTTCAGGCTATTCGTGGCAGTAAATCTGTGAGTGCAGAAGGGCTGAGACCTTGCAGACTTGCCAGGAGGGGAAACTTCTGTTGTCAGTGCACTCAACTCATGGAGAGAAAGGGTAGTTTGCAAGGAGTTGCTGGCATGAATGGAATCCTGCTCTGATTGCTCCTGACAGCCGAGTTCGCATCCAGAAGGGTTTCAGAATACGGCTGTCTCTTAGCCATTCACTCACATTTCAGGATTGGTTATGAGGCATGAAGCTTCCCGACACATTAAATAACCTTTTGAGAGAGCACCAACGTGCCTCTACGTAGTCAGTTAAAAAAGCTGAACCTAGCTGCTTTCAAAAGAGAATCCTCTTGTAACCTATTGAGTTACAGCCCCTAGTCCCCTGGAAGGCTCTAGACTCACACCAAGGGTTACCTTTGGGATTCCTCGCCTCAGGACCCTTTTTATTAATGGTTACATCAAATCAGAAGCAACCAACTCCCCAGTGGGCACAGAAACCTCTTGCTTCAGTCTGGTTGGGAGCTGGCCTGTCTCTCTTTCACACAGCCAGCTCTCCTCTCTCTACTCCTAGCTCCCATTTTATTCCTCTAGCTAATCGGCAACCCGGCTTACCAGCCAGGAGAAATACCCTGAGGTCTTGTTCGCACATAGATTTGCTGCCCTGCTGGGTTTCACCTGAAGGGAGACTCCAGATTTTGACTAGAGCTGAAACTCGCCCTTGCACTTCTCACAAATATCAGCGAGAATTGTCTTCTCCAAGATTTGAGAGAACATGTTGAGAATCAGTCAGTTCTCAACCCATGCTCGCATGAAACTCACACAGCCGAAAACTGGCAGTGTGGGTGTGCAAAATGGCTGCTGTGAACATTCTCTGCATGTGCGGCCCCTGGTGGCCAGTTTGTGCATGTGCAGAGCATTTTTCAGGTTTCGAGATTCTTGAACCCTCAAACGCTCTGCACGTGCGCAATTGGCTGCCAGTGGGCCATACGTGTGAGGAATGGCTGTAGCGGCCATTTTGCACATGCCAGAGCACATTTGAGATTTTGATGCTCTCACAAGATCTTCTGAAATCTTGGTGAGGTCTCGCCGGGTGGTGCAAGAATCTGGCACATTCTTTCAAAAACATGCAGGATTCTTGGTTCAGCCCTAGTTTTGACCCAGATAGGGTGGGGCAGTCAGTTTTTCTTCAGACTCTGGGGAAAGCCCTGATTTCTCTGGGTCAGCCAGGGGTACCCATGGCTAACCAGAAAATTGAAACTTCCAGAGACAGCATGGCACAGCTACGTCAGGATGGGGCAGGCCATAATGACTTGCCTTTTTCCCTTTCTGATGTGGTCCTGCCCCTTGTGATTTTTTGTGATTAGGGTTGAAATGAGCAACTAAAATCTTACTCATTAATATTTTTGCCAGGGGTGGGGCTGTGGCTCAAGTGATAGGAGTACATGCTTTGCACGTATAAGGTCCCAGGTTCAATCCCTGGCATCTCCAATTCAGGATCTCTGGTAGCACGTCTGGGCTGGTCTCTGCTGGGGATCTTGGAGGGGGTCTCAGCACACCTGTGCTGGTCTCTGCCCGAGACCCTGGAAGAGCTGGATTTGCAGCCAAATTTGAAACCCCTGCTACTGTGTGAGGTTGGGACAATACTGGACATCTTAGGACCGTTGGTCTGACTCAGTTAGGCAGCTCCTTGTATCCATCTACGGGAAATGGGATCATTTCCTGACCACTTACTAATACAATTTCTCAATTCTCACAATACTGTGGGATACCATTCCAATTTGCAGCCTTTCTGCTTACCGTTTACCACGTATTTCTGGTTAACTGTTTACCACATTGCCAAGGGGAGTGTTCTACGTGTGGGTTTCGGTCTGTTCATGGTTTGTTCATTGCCACATGTCTGAGCCAATTGTGTGAATAGCCCCATCCCTTAAGCTGCTAGGCAGCTGCCACTTATCACCCCGGACACATTGCTGGCAACAAAGCAACACCCACCATGATGATGACAGACACAGAGCTTTCCCAGTAGAGGAAGGAAAGGGGGGGAATGAACAACCAAAGTAGAAAAAGAAACAATATTGCCTGTGCGTGCTCATTCCCTGTGTGCTCCCACATCCCCTGGAGAATGTGCCCATTCAATCCTTACTGCAGACATGTTGGAATTAATTGTAAATGATTGTGGGAGGACTGAGCTGTCTGCCAGAAAGAAACGGAGGAGGAGGATCTCCTTCTCTGAAGGGAATATCAGGTGATGATGGCCTCTATGTAAAGTCAGCTTTGCAGAAGGAATCCATTAGAAGTTCTAAGTGCAAAGGTGGTGGGGGAGGGACATCTGAGGCATGGTAAGATGTGGGGTTGGGGTGCGGGGATAGGATGAAGGACAAGAGACTGGATCAAAGATGGGGAAACAAGAAGCAAAGCTGGAGACTAAGGAGTAGAGGACAGGCAGAACTGGAAAAAAGGTGGAAGACGACTTAGGACAGTAAGTGGGGCAAGTGCCAAGAGCAAGGCTGAAAGGAGTAAGAGAAACTTGCCCCACCAAGCTTCCTCTTGCTACCAGCCAGGCTTATATCCAGGAAGCTAGACGGTGTGGGACAAGCTGGAGAGTAAGCCTGAAGCGGCAAATTCCCATGACAGCTGTTTCCACCAGAAACCGCTCTTCCACACCGAGTGGCACGGTTTGGCAAACCTGTTCATTCTGCTACTTGTTCTTGTGGCTTTCCGCAGTTTCTTGCCACCATTTTTATTGCTGCTAACTTGGTGCAGAAGTATCTGAAAGCTGCAAAAGTAGTGGAAGTCGTTGGCCTCTCGCTGAAGAAAGCGGGTTCTGGTAGAAACAACTGTCATGCTGATTACTTACCATCCCCAGCCAAGGTCCTGATTTATTCTGATTGGTTTATTAAGGGTCAAGGGCCAACCCTCACAATTTGGCCATAAAACTCATGGCACCGTCAGTTCCCCCCACCCTCTTAAGAACATAAGTGCCACACTGGGTCAGACCAATGGTCCATCGAGCCCAGCATCCTGTCTCCGAGAGTGGCCAGTCATGGGGGCCTGGGAGAAGCACCCAACAGGTCACCATGCTATACATTCCCTGGCTAATAGCTGCGAAACTATCTTCCAGAAACTTGTCCAAACCTCTTTTAATGGACACATTATAGGTAACTGAAACAGGCACTCTGGAATCATTATCTGTTCTCCCCCGCACTCCACCTGAAATCCCTTGCCATTTATCTTATCCTAGTCTTAAGATACTCTATTTCTCTAAAGTAACATCCTTTGGAGATGTCACAGCCCGAAACTTGCACTCCGCAGTGCCTGTCGGCTTTCCCCCAGATTCTAGTTTAAAGACTGCTCTATCACATTTTTCATTTTTAGCACCAGCATCCGGGTTCCATTCTAAAGCCTTCCTCCTTGCACCAATGTCTCATCCACGCGTTGAGTCTCTGGAGCTCAGCCTGCCTCTGGGGTCATGCATGTGGAACGGGGAGCACTTCCGAGAATGCTACCTTGGAGGTTCTGGACTTCAGTTTATGACCTAGCTGCCTAAATTTGGCTTCCAGAACCTCCCTCTTACATCTACCTATGTCATTGGTGCCCACATGGACCACGACAACAGGATCTTCCCCAGCACTCCCTAGGATTCTGTGTATGTGTTGCGTGAGATCCGCAACCTTCACACCAGGCAGGCAAGTTACCATGCGATCCTCACGGCCACCAGCAACCCAGCTGTCTACATTCCTAATAATCTAATCCCCAACTACCACAGCTGTCCTATTCCCACCCCTCTGGGCACACACCTCTGGAGAAATATCCTCAGTGCGAGAGGATAACGCATCACCTGGAACACAGGTCCCAGCTACAGGATCACTTCCCACCATTCCAGTCTGATGCTCTCCTTCCTGGAGACCTTGCCCCTGCAAAGCAGCACAGGGGTTGCCAGAGTGGAGGAGGGACTGTTCTACTATGTCCCTGAAGGACTCCTCAATAAACCTCTCTGTCTGCCTCAGCTCCTCCTGCTCTGCCACTCTAGCCTCCAAAGACTGTACACATTCTCTGAGAGCTAGGAGTTCTTTGCACCGGGTGCATACATACGACCTCTCTCCAACAGGAAGATAGTCATACATGTGACACTCAGTGCAAAAGACTGGATAACCCCCATCCCACCTGGACTGCTGTCTGCATCTTATTTAGGGGGATTGTTAGGCTCTTGTTAGTCTCTTGTTTCCCGAGTCCTTTTCTTTGGGCATACAGGCAGTGAGTCTCTTGATCTTAAATCATCAATCAGACAGTCTCACCGTCCAGAAGAGACAGAGTCCTGTTCCCATTTTCACAAACGTGTGTAAGCTAAGCTATGACTTATTTCCCATGATTTTTTTTTGTGAGGCTGGCTGGCTAATTCCTTGAATGCTTCTGCCAGATGTGGGGCAGATGGCTCTGTGTGACCTGAACCCATTTCACCCCTGCCAGTGGGGCCTGAGCTTGTGTCACTCGAGGGATGTCTGCCCCGGCCAGCAGGAGGAAGGAGGGGGGGGGAAAGGGGGAAGGGGGGGGCAGAAACCAACCGTAGGGTCTCTGTCCACTGCCACTTTTTGCCAGTAATTCAGCAAATGCAATATATGAGTTCTGGCTGGCGAAGGTGCCCCAACGTTTCTGGGCAGATTGTTGAAAACCCTGCTGGGAGGCAGGAGCTGGCTCCCCCTTACCAGCTCAGCAGATGTCAGCCTGGGGCTGGATGGTTAATTCCTGGGGAGCACAGCAGATGGCCGTGTGCTGCCTCTGGCGGGGTGAAGAGGGTTCGGGTCACTCTAGGGCCATTTGCCAGGCCTCCCCAGTGCAGCGACAACAGGAGTGGGTGGAGAGCAGGGCATATTCCATAATCAAAAACCCTCCAGTTTACCAGGGGTGTGCATTTTCTTTTTGTTGTTGTAATAATGAAAACAAGAAATAATGAAAACAAAAACGAATTTTTGTTTCTGAAATAATGGGAAAATACTGAAAAAAGCATTTCCAGCTATACCTTATTTGATTGTTATTCAATTCTTATAAAACTTGGGAGATTGTACCCCCAATGGAGGTCACTATGTATACCAAATATCTGAAAGACTGGATAAAGGAAACTGATTTTATAAACAATTGTATGTTGTGATTTTAAGAAAAGGTGCATATGCATTCCTGGCTACAACTTCTTTAGCTTCCATCCAAGTTGCATGAAACCTGGGAAAATTATGTCCCTCTCAAAGATTACTAATCCTGCCAAATTTCTGAAAGATTGGATTAAGAGTCCTGATGTTATAAGCCATTAACTAGAAAACGCATTTCTGGCTGTAACATTTTTATATACCATTCTGTTTACAAGACATTTGGCATAAATGTATCCCACACCTTCCCTGTCATCTCTACCAAATTACAGGACAATTTGATAAAGGGCCCTAATTTTATAAGCAATTTAAGTTCTCCCCTTGAAGACCATTATTCAGATAAATAGCAGCACATGCAGTGCCAGTCAGAGGCAGGCACCAGGAATGGCAGGGAGACAGAGGCTGTAGAAGGGAGGATGGGGAGCAACTCAACAGACTAATAGACACATTCACTGACCAATTACTGAATGCTTCTAGCTTTACAGGACCAATCGGTGGCTTTGAGGCGGGCATAGAAATGATATAACTTTGGGGACAGCATCCCAGCAATCAGGAGACATAGTTTATGCAACCAGGTTGGCCAGTTATCATCACAATCACATCCTGCAGCACTGTGACAGAGAACATAAGAGAATCTCTATTGGTTCTTTCCTAAACCGATGCTTCCGACTTCCCAGCAACAAGTGGGGGAGATAATTTTGGGTGGTCACGGAACAGAATGAGGATATTTGGCTGACATTTCTGCTGGCCAATTGGCATCAGAAACAGATCTTATACCACAGTGACATGTATGAGAATTTCTGGCATAGGCTCATTCTCTGCATATGATGTGCAGGCTTATAAAATTGGGACCCTTTATCACATCTTTCTGATATTTGGCAGAGATGATCCTGAAGGTGTGAAATACAGCCCTGCCATATTTCATATACATTGTTGGACTACAAAGATGTTAGAGTTAGACATACATATATACATTAATTGCTTATACCACCAGGACCCATTATCCAATCCTTCTGAAACTTGGCATAGATAGTACACTTGAGGAGGGGTATAAACTTGCCAAGATTCATCCACATTAGGTGGGAGATAAAGACTTTAAAGCCCAGAATGTATATGCAGACATTTTGCAAAATAACATTCAACTGCTTATAAAATCGGATTCCTTTATCCAATCTTTCTGAAATTTGGTGCACATAATGCCTTCCATTGGCAGTACAATTCCTCCAAGGTTAAACCAAATATAATGTGGGGAAAAAGGGTTACAGCCGAACATGTGCGTTGCATTAAAACCAATAGAAATAGAAAACGAAAGCAAAAACAGGAATGAAATTTTGATATTTATGAAAACAAAAGTCTTAAATAACTAAAATTAATAACAACATGGGTCCCTGGTGCACACCTCTACGGTTTACAAGAAGAATTAAGGATCTTGCCAATTTAATCAAGTGCTAAAAACCATGGAAATTGCTCCTGCCTTAACTTCTGTGCCATGTTAGCAGTAAAGACGTACCTTATCACATATTATGCTCACTTACAACTTAGGCTCCATGCACCCACACTTGACCTTTGTCTTTCAGCCCCAATCCTCTTCCTCTGCAACTGGGCAACACTGAAGCTGGGGACAGGAGGGCATTACTTGGCCCCTCACCCCATCAGTTTCCTCTTTAAGAAATAGAGAACTTAGGGGTCCTGGATCCCACCAGTAGGAAGGGGGACACTAGTCATCAAACTGATCGTTATCAGTTTGACAGGTCACGTGGGGTCCTACGTCAGCGGAAGTCCCGCCTTCCTGGGGCCGGAAGTCCCGCCTTGGGACGGAAGTGATGTGGGTAAGCGGAAGTGATGCAGACGGGGGTAATGCTTCTGGGTCAGGGAGGCGGGAACCAAAGGTTCCCGCCCTTGAACCCGGAAGGTCCTTACGCTTGACTTTGGGGGGGCTCTGCTTGTGGGTAAGGGTGACTGGAACCAAAGGTTCGAGCCTCCCTGAACCCACAAGGTCCTTTTGAAGAGGGCCGTGTAATGCTTCTATGAACTCAGGAGAGTGAGATGGACCAGTAGGTATGGGTTTTGTGAGGATCACAGCAACTCTATGGTGCGGGGTTCGGGGTAGGGTGAACTGCAGCGATTGGGTCATGTAACCCCTCTACGAGCTCAGCAGAGTGAGGTGAACCATTCAGCATAGGTTTTTTCATCCTAGCCCTCTCCGTCTTGGAGGAAACTCGGTCCAATGGGGTGGGGTTTCCGGGGTCGGATGAGTCGCAGAAAGAGGGTCATGTGAGGGTTCAAACGACTCAGGAGTGTGAGCTGAACTAATTGGCGAAGGTTTCATTGTTCTAACCTGCCTCGTTGCAGAGATCTGATTCCTGGGGAAAGGTTTGTGGAGCTGTAGTCCCACCCCCTAGGGGTATGAGAGAGGGGGCTGCCATTTTCTGATACAGAGAGCAGGGAGCCAATCGCTACCACTTACGCTACCACTTACACGGAAAAACTGCAATGGCTTTCCATGCTGATACTACGCCTGTGAGGCCTATGGAGTTGACTAAGCCTCCAGAGGTAGTGAGACGGTTATACAGAAAACGGTATATGTCCAGTTCGGAGGATGATGGTGAGAGCGGGCCTCTGGCTAAGGTTCTTTTTAGCACCCTGCTTCATAATGAAGAAACCCTTATGGGAATGTCAACTTCCACTGAGACCCCGGACGCCCTAGAGTTGGTAGAAGAAGGCATACCCCCAGCTCAAAATTCTGAGGTAAGAAAGATTTTTAGACGATTTAAAAAGGCTTCTCTCTGTCTAGAGATGTGTGGGTCCAAGGTTGGTTATTGCACTAAGGAAGCTGTCTGTTCCCTTCTGAGACTGAAATACAATCCTGTGTCCCCAAACAGCAACGCTACATGCAAAGCGTATCCAATATTAATTGTTTGACCCCATCTGCAGATTGTGTGACCCCACTTGGGGTCCTGGCTCCCAGTTTAGGTCCTCTGCCCTAAGGGCCAGATTCACATTACTGCGCACGTCTGATTTTTGCATGCAGGGCTCCTGTGGGTTGCACAGCAATTCCTCTGGTTGCATGTGAAAATGGAGCACACAGTCACACACCTGCAGTTCTGAAAAATCTGGCCCCGAAATGCTTGCGTGATGCCCAAATGGGAAAGGGAACCGTAAAACTGTCTTCATTTGCTTTATAGAACTGCAGCTAGTCATTCTGTAAAAAGGAAGCAAATGTCTTTCAGCATGCAGGATTTATTGTTGCACTGATGCCACGGACACAACCTGCATATGCTTCTGTCTTTCCTTCCAGATGAGGAGCCTCGCCAGGAGATCTGAGCCTAGGCAGAGAGGCTTTTGTGGCAGTGTAGTTCATGGTGAGATTTGTAGCTGGATTGAGGTTGTTTCTCTTGTGGTTTGTAAAAAAATATTAGCTACTTAATTATTGCCAAAAAACAAAAAAACCACAACATTTTTGTTCTCCTAAAAATAGCAAGTCCCTCAATGCTTCTCTAATCTCAAATTTGGCAACCCACATGCAGAAGCATAAAAGAAATAATGGGGTTTTTTCTCTCTCTCTTAGGAACCAGATGGCTTAGTTCAATCTCAGTGACATTCTCCAAATGAAATCATGTCGTGGGGGGTCAGTGAGAAACTTAATTTGATAGTTCAGGAGATCACCAAAGCGGGAATGTAAGGCTGAAAGGCCTTGCATTCTACATGATTCTGCAGTTCACACAAGATGCATGGAGGAGGCGAGAGAGAGAAGAGCTTATTGTTTGTAACAAAATAAGTCTGGTTTGCTCATACACTACCTAGTAGTATGTGGGTATGATACCACAGGATAGCTAACCCCTAACCCACTGTGGTCAGATGTACCTCTGACTGGCAGAACACCCACACTATTACTTTTTATTTCTGTAGTGCTACTAGGCGTACACAGTGCTTTACAGTCCTAGCTTTTCAGAGACGGTTTGGGGATTACAATCTATGATAGACAAGGGTGAGGGGAACAAACAGGAAAAGGACACACACACACATTCCCATTATATAGATGGGGGAAACTGAGGCTGGGAATTTGGCCAAGGTCACCCAATGATTTTAATGGCTAGGGTGAGTCAAACCCTGTTCTCCCAAGTGCAAGCCTAGTACCTTACCCACTACACCATGCTGGCGCTGGATGTTTTCCTTGCCTATACATCTCATACTGATGACAGAAAGAACAAGGATGCTGAAGCTGTCTCATGAGTCAAATTCTGATTTCAGGAGCATTGCCAGGAAGAAGAAAGTCACCTTTGGGAGGGGGCTATGGAAGAAGGAACCAAGCTATGAGGGGCATTGCAATGCTGTGAGGCAGGGTTGGAGGACTAACTTCCACATGGAAACATTTGCAAGTCAAAGGCCATTGTTATCAGCCATTCAAGGGTTATTACCTCTGCCCACCCCACAGGGTACTTCTACGTTAGGTAGCTCATAGTACCTCCACCACATATGTAATGTGTGAACAGGACTTTGAATTAATTTTGCCTCCTTTTCTTATTTACAAAATGCAAAATACTGTTGGGGATTGGCCACTGCTAGGAGTCTTCTCAGGGGCATTATCAGGAGCCTAGCTGGAGTCCAGAACATCAGAAGACGGTGGGAGAGGGAGGGGCGTAATCCAGAGGTATGGTCAGTGTCCACTTCACTCAGGTTCTAGGATGTCCAATGGCAGTGTCGGAGCCAAGAATTCAGTGGAGTCACAGGCCAAAGCATGGTCAGTTCTGCAGAGTCGGTCAGGGAACAGAGGGACTGGGGCAAAGCACAAAGCTGGTCTGGAACTGAAGCCAATGAAGCCTTCAGGTTGCTCAAACAGCTTCCACTTCCTGTCAAGTTCCTTTTAAACTGTAGGTCAGCTGATAGGAGCACATTGCAAACCTCTAGTGCCCCAGGGGAGCAGCTATGGGAGTGGTGGTGCTGCTGCTGCTCCTGTAGTCAAGGTGGCTGAGTTGAGGTCCCAGGGACCAAGGTTTGAGCCCAATGGCATCCACAAAGTCTCCTATTTATTATTCAACTTCCACAGTTAGTAGTAACTTTCTTCAGAAAATAATTCTTGTTCTGCATATTACATATTTGGCCATTCTTGCAAGGTAATTGCAATTCATGCTGGTCCGGCTAGTTCCAAAATGTCATATGGAATCATCTGCATTTTCCAATTGGATGGCTTTCCAAAGTAGCTAACATGATGACAGCATGAAGTTTGGACAAGGTTTTAAGTATGTAAAAACAGGCAGCTTAACTACACAATTCCCCAAATTGCTGCTTGCAAATATTTGAGCTTAATTTCTGCTTTCAAAGAGTATTTGTTCCAATAAAGCCATTTGCCTTGATTATTTGAGGATCGCAAGCACAAAAGAGCCACGAACACCCCCATACTACTTAGCCTGGCTGCATTCAGTTGATTGGCAGCAGAACATGGAGCAATGATTTTGAGATGAGATTGGAAGGAAAAATTGGGATGGCTCGAACTATGATCACTGAAAGGGAATTTAAAGCCTAAGCAGCAGTCTTGAAGAATTTTTGAAAGCAAGTGAGAGGAGTGATGGGAAGAGAGGCTTGTATGGTAGGCCAGATTCCCAGGACTCCAAGCTTATGCTTCAGGACACTGCTGCTGTGAGTTCCCTGAGAGAAAAATGGTAATGGAGTCTCAAAATGAATATTGAATGGTGAATCGGGTTGATCTTGTTATCCACTTCTAGTTAGTTTAATAGATTGTTGAAGAGTATATTGTATAATTTGATACACATACTTGTCCTTCCTGCTAGGGGCAAACTATGAACAAGTTGCTCAGTCTAAAGCAAGCGAGTTTCTGAGGACTTCCGTCCTTAGAGCCATCGTGGAATGTGATTAAAATCTCCAGTAATACATCCATGCAGAACTAGCAACTCTAGAAGCTTGTGCAGAGAAAGCAGGAGGGGAGTGTACTAGTAGCAGACAAAAAACCCAAACCAATGAAAGGAAATTGTGAATGGTTCTGGAAGTGAGGGAGAGGAGCTACTGGAGGCGGGTGTGTGTGTGTGTTCAAAAGCTCTCGGCATTTGCCTCTGCTGCCAGTGAAGTCAATGGGAGTTTTACCATTAATATCCTCACTGGGAGCAGCATTAGGCCAATGCTGAACACTTCTCAAAGATGTGCCTTAAAGTGGAAAATGAAAAAGAAGTTAGATTTAAAAAGAGCGGCAAAGTGCTCTGACTGGCAAAGGTGTGCCAGTGTGTTTCGGGCAGACTGATTCGGGATTGTGTGTAGTGGCAGAAGGTCAAAGAGACTCTAACATCCCAGCGGAGAGGTAGATTTAACTGGGAAAGTGCTTTTCTCCTGGTTTTGGTCATTCTAATAAAACCTTTGCTAGCCACGAGGGAGTGGGGAGTTGGTCAGTTTCTCCTCAAATAAATAAATAAACCAAAATCTGTGATACTCATTATTACTATAGTAAAGGGAATAACATATTACTAAAGAGGGGGAGGTATTAACATTAATAAATAATGGAGCCCTGCCCCCACCCCATCATCTGCCCTGGCTGATTGTGTTACCCGCCTCAGGCGAGCGTGCCCCAGTCCCTCCCAGCCCCTTGCAAAGCTGCGTCTCTCTCCGGAGGGTGGTAGCCCTTGGGTGGCACCCGAAGGGCAGCGACAAAAGGGCACTGGCCGTTTTGTGACTGTTGTGAGGGCGGAGCGAGGCCAGCGAGAACCCAACGACAGTGACGCAAGCCGTGCATCACAGCCTCTCCCATCCATCGCGAGGACTCTCCCACCCCACCCGCAAGCCTGGTATCCCTTCCGCTGCCGTGATTACTGTCACTGGAATGTCGTCCCGCATCTCCCACACTCTCTCACCCTCCATCTCTCCGCTCCTTCTCCCACTGCTGCTGTCTCCCCTGCTTCTTCCTCCTCCAACCTCCCCGCCCCTTGTTCTCCCCCTTGCCTATTCCCCCTCCCCTAACCATTCCCTGAAAACCTCCTTCTCCCCTCCACCCACCTTCACCCTGTCCCTGCAAGTCCCGTCCCTCCACATCCCCCAACCTCATCCACATTCCCTGCCTCCCCCCATATCAACTCCCCTTCTCCTGCTCCCTCTGGAACTGCTGCTCTGCTGTTGCCAAAGCCCCCTTCATTCACGACCTATTCCTTTCTCACCACTTTCAACTCCTTGCACTTACAGAAACCCGGATCCCTCCCACTGACTGTGTCACCCCCGCCACCCTCTCCTTGGGAGGCCTTTCGTTCTCTCACCAGTCTCACCACGAGGGCCGGGGTGGTGGCGTGGGCCTTCTCCTTATCACCTCCTGTCAATTCCAGCCCCTCTCCCCTCCCTCCCTCCCCTTCCTTCGAGGCTCACTCTGTGCGTCTTCTCCCCCCTTCGCTTCGGGTCACTGTCATTTACCGTCCCCCTGGCCCCCTATCCTCTTTTCTCCCAGACTTTGAATCCTGGCTTACCTTCTTCCTCTCTGATACCCTGCTCTCATTCTTGGAGACTTCAGCATCCATGTTGATGCACCTTCCTTCCCAGCTCTCTAGCTCCTACTTTCTCTCCCTAACCTCCTCCTTTGATCTCCGCATCTGGACTGATTCCCCCACCCACACCGACTGTCACTCTCTCAACCTCATCTTCTCCAGAAACTGTCCTGTTGCTGACCTCTCCTTTGACCTTTGTCCCCTGTCCAACCATCACCTCGCTTCCTTCAACCTCTCCCACCAGCCCCCATCTTCTTCCCCAGCTCCATGCCCCTTCCATGATCTGCAGGCTATTACCCCTTTAGACTTTGCTTCCTCCCTCTCCCCCCTCCTGTCTTCTCCTCCTCTTCCCCTGACACAGCCATCTCTTCCCTCAACGCCTCTCTCACCACGACCCTTGACTCCCTTGCCCCCCTCTCCTCCTGCCCTTTTCAACCCCAAAACCCCGTCCCTGGCTCACTCCTACTATCTGCTACCTTTGCTCCTGCACCCGGGCTGCTGAACGCCTCTGGTGCAAATTCCGCTCCCACCCTGACTGCCTCCACCTTAAATTCTTCCGCTATCTCCCTGGTGAAGCAACACTACTATGCCTCCCGGGTTGAATCCTACTCTCATGACCCTCGCAGCCTCTTCTCCACCTTTTACTCCCTTCTCAAGCCCCCCTGTCCCCCTCCCCCCTCTTCCCTCTGCTCAGGATCGCGCGTAATTCTTCACCTCAAAGATTGACAAGATCCGCCAGGACATTGCTTCCCACCCGTGTCCTCTCCCTGCTCCCTCTCCACCCCTCCCCCTCCCCCCATTCTCCTCTGCTCTCTGCTCTCTTCTCTCCCTTCTCCCTGCTCTCTTCTTCCAACCCCTCCACCTGCCCTCTCGACTCAATCCCCTCCCGGCTCCTCACCTCCATTGCTCCCACTGTTGCCCCCCTCCCTTTCTACATGTCATTAATCTCTCCCTCTCCACTGGCTCCTTCCCCTCCACCTTCAAGCATGCTACTGTCTCTCCCATCCTCAAAAAGTTCACCCTCGACCTCTCTGACCCCTCTAGTTACCGGCCAGTATCCCTCCTACCCTTTGCCTCTAAGGGTATTTTCAGATGTTACGAGATCATGCTCAACCACAATCAATACCCTGTGATGGGGAATGATCCCGTAACGTCTGTTTGATTCCCGCCAGAGGTTCACCACAATGAACCTCCGGCAGGAATCAAAATAACCATGCTTTCGAGGATGGTCCAGGGACCTTCTCCAAAAGCGTGGTTAGCTGAACCATAGCCTGGAATCGGCGGCCGGTAACGTCTGTCACTGGTGTCTATTCCGGGCCATGGCCTGGCCCACCGGTGGGAATCGGACGCAGCGGCCAAATTGGCCGCTGTGCCCGCCCGTCTCCAGGAGGGTGGGCGGCCGGGGTACCGTGGGGGCGGGGCTGTGCAGTTGCACCGTGCAACCCCCCCCCTCCGATTCCCCGTCAGAATTGGCCAGCACATCTGCTGGTTGTGATGGGCTGATTCCAGCGGGGAATCAAAAGGGTGATTTCGTGCCGGGGCGAACACCGCCCCGTCACGTCTGAAATCACCCTAAGCTGGAACGTGTTGTCTACTCCTGCTGTCTGGAACTCCTCTCTGCCAACTCCTCCCTGGACCCTCTCCAACCTGGCTTCCACCCCCTTCACTCCACTGAAGCTGCCCTTGCCAAGATTACCAATGATCTGATTGTTGCTAAATCTAAGTGCCTCTACTCCATTCTTGTCGTCCTTGACCTCTCTGCTGCCTTTGACACTGTCAACCACTCACTCCTACTGAACTCTCTTTGCTCCCTGGGCTTCTGCGGCTTTGTCCTTGACTGGTTCTCCTCCTACCTCTCTGTCTGCTCCTTCAATGTCTCTCTCCCCAATTCCTCCTCCGCCTCCCTCCCCCTCTCAGTAGGAGTTCCCCAAGACTCTGTCCTGGGCCCTCTCCTCTTCTCTATCTACACCCTGTCCCTGGGCAAACTCATTGTATCCCACTGCTTCCAATATCACCTTTATGCTGATGACACTCAACTCTCTCTCTCTCCACTCCCTCTCTTTCCCATTTGGTCCAAGCTCACCTCATCAACTCTCTCTCTGTGATATCTCCGCCTGGATGTCCCAATGCCAACTCAAGTTCAACATGGCTAAGACTCAACTCCTTATCTTTCCTCCCTTCCCTTCCTCCCCCTCTCCTCCATCCTTACTGATGGTGTCACCATCCATCCTGTTCCCCAAGTCCATAGCTTGGGATTTGTCTTCAATACTCACCTCTCCTTTAAACCTTACATTGACTCTGTTGCTAAGTCCTGTCGCTTTGCCCTCTATAACATTGCTCGGATTTGCCCCTTTCTCTCTCCTCAGCCAAAACCCTTGTTCATGCTATGGTCATCTCCTGCCTTGACTACTGCAACCTCCTCTTTGCTGGCCTCCCCCGCTCTCATCTGTCCCCCCTTATCTCCATCCAAACCTCCACTACTAGGGACATCCACACGGCCCGTCGCTTCGACCACGTGCAGTCTCTCTTCACTTCACTGGCTCCCCCTCCCCCAATGCATCCTTCACAAACTCCTGGTATTTCATTACAAAGCCCTTCACAGCCTGGCTCCCCGTTACCTCTCAGCCCTTATTTCCTTACACACTCCTGCATGCACTCTACGCTCCTCCTCTGCCCCCTCCCTCGCTCTCCCTCATCTCCCCTAACCGCCTTCATCCCTTCTAGGGATGGGCAAACACGGTTCGGAAGTTCAGCGTTCAGTCCGAAGTCAACCTGTTTGGATGACCAAATCCAAACACGAACTCACTGAACCAAACTAGATTCCAAAAGTCAAAATGACCGAACAGTTCGGATCATGTTCGGGTGGCAAAAACGTGTCACTGGAAGGCAAAACGTGACAGAGAGGGGGAGTCAGCTGAGGAGCAGACTTCCAGGCACCAGGGCTGAAGAGGCTTTGGGCAGGCTGGCTGCTATTCCATCACCATCCCTTTTTGCCTCAGACCACTGGCTTCGCAGTCTACGATTGGCCACAGGCTAGGATGCACGGAGCCAATGGGGCTTGCGGTGAGGTAGGCGCAGCAAGAAACAAAACTGATTGCCTCCCCCCTTCCCAACACCTTCTGAGCTGGTCACCGTTCCTGAACAGCAGGTGTTTCAGAAGGCTCCCTCTCTCCNCTCTCCCAGCAGTTTTTGTTCCTTCCTATTCCTAATCCATTGCCATCCTCCTCCTATTTCACCCATCCAACCCATTTACCTCCATATTATCATTTATTTAGATTATATTAGATAGATTTAGGTGTTGTTTTTTGTTTTTACCCCTCCCTGTGTTCAATCTTCCTCCCTCCCCCCTCCATTGAATCCTTTCCCCCTCTCTCTTATTCCATCCCTGATTCCCTTCCCCTGTTTTAAATTTTGGATTTATTTAGAGTAGGATTATTATTAGATTGATTTTCATTTCAGTTTTGCACCCCTCCCTGTGTTCTTTGTGTTTCCCCCTGTGTAATATTGTATAGATAGATAGATAGTTACTAGATAGATATACATAGTAGTTAGCTTAGTTATAGAGATAGAGATCGTGTGTTTGTAGGAGAAGGCCTTTGTAGTTAATTATTAGGATATTCCATTTAGTTCAATAGGTTTTAGAATAGTTAATAGAAGCTAGATTTAGTGTGTGTATGTATATATATATATATAAAGAAACAGCCACTCCAGCCCCAGGACCCACCGTCAGGGTCCTGGGGCCTACGTTACTGGCAGGGAGGGCTGTGGCCAATATGTATCTAGAAGCTGCCACTCTAGCCCCAGGACCCACCATCATGGGTCTGGGGACATCATTCCTCGCACAGAGAGCCTTTTTCCGAACACCCAGGCTGAACTGAATGGCCGAACCCGAATGTGGCGACCAAACTGAATGGCTGAATCAAACCGGACCGAACCGAACGGCCGAACCTGAACCGCGATCTGTTCGCCCATCCCTAGTCCCTTCTCCCTCGCTGCCCCCCATGCCTGGAACTCCGTCCCTGCTCACATTCACCTTGCCCCCTCCCTCCGCTCCATCAAATCCCTCCTCAAAACCCACCTCTTCCTCACCGCCTTTCCCGACGCTTGCTAGAACTTTCCTCTCAACGTTTACTGTCTGCCCTCCCCCTGACTGCAACCAAGCCAAACCCGTGAATGTTTTGTCCCTTGTCTCTCCCTATGTCCCCTCTCCTTGTCTCCCCCCGCTGAGTCTTTTAGATTGCAAGCCATAGGTAGGGACCGCATCCATCTCATTGTTCTATAAAGTGCCAGCTACACAGCTGGCCTGGCGCTATACAAGTGCTTATAATAATAATAATTAATAGAAGGTGAGTAACTTTTTCTATTCTGTAATTGTCCATTCAGTGCACAATAAGCTACTGACCATGTTCGTGCATAACAAAGGGCTTGTTCAGCTGTGTATGAAGCAGTGGATAGTGTCAGTACCACACATAAATGATGGCTCCTATGAGGCCTTCAGTTTTCTGTCTGTGTTTTCCAGAGCACAAAACTGCCATACATTCTAGCACAGCTCAATTCAGCCCCAACTGGTGGTGCGTGTTGAAGGGTAATGTGGCAAAGGGTTCTATGTCAAGGATGAGCTGACGGAACGGACTAGTATGTGTAACAGTTGCTAATGTGGTAGCCTCCTATTAAGCTGCTTTTACTGGAGTACAGAAACACCTCACAAACCTTTGACTTTGTTTTCGGGACACTCCAGCCTCGTTGCCCCCACTTTATAAATTGAAAACTGAGTTATAAGACAAGAGCAAATGTCTCTTGAAAGGGTGAGGCCTCTCGCTATCAGAGGCTGAAATGAAACATGAGTACCTTGTGGGGGGGGGACACAAACCAGATGAACCTGCTGACTATACCCAAGCTGAACTGAAAATGGCAGTTTGGTTAATGACCAATATTGATCTACACTCTATTGGGTTTTCTATTTTCTTTGGGAGGTGAAAGGTTGGTTTTTCAGTTCACTTATCTTGGTGGTTCAGAGAGACAAAGTGGTTTGAATGATCTCTTTTATTGGATCAACTGTGGTTGGTGGAAATAAGCAAGCTTTCGGGCTACACGGGCCCTTCCTCACGCTTCAGTCATTGATTCAGTCATTTTTGGTATTTGACTTTCATTTTTAGCAATAGTGATACTATTGTATGTGTGGAATTGCTGGAAATGATGCAACCAAAATACAAAAATGACCAAACAACTTTAATAACCAAACCAACTCCCCTCCCCCAAAATAGAAGTTATGTGAGTACCCACTTTGGTGACAGATATTTTCAGGGGGCAGGGGTGTGGGAGTACTTGAAGGGCTACCTAAAAATGTGAATGTTACCTTTGAATAATAAACATACTACCTGTTTTAGCTTTCAATAGGATAGAGCCTTGACGGGACAAAAGGAGGAAACTTTTTGAGGAACCCAAAAGGAGAAAACCAAAGTAAGCTCTGGTTTGTGTTCCTGAAAGGCTTTCTGTTTCCAAAGGCAAAATAAGGTACAATTAAAGTAATAAAATCTGACACATTAACAGAGAAGTGCAGGAGTTTTCAGAGCTGTGGAAGTAATTGCTTTGACTCTCCTACTGAAAGGCCAGGCTAGCTGAAATGCTGAATGATATTTTTACCACCCTCATCACTGGCTGCCTCCTTATTCCAGCAGATCACATAATACAAAACGTCACCCTTTCCATTACAAACGGGGTTTGAGAACTATGGCTGCCTGACCATTGCTGACGTGACTAATCCTTTGTTAATCACTTGGTATTTACTTAACCTGTGATAGCAAGGATGTCTTGTCTGTCATGAAGCATCAGGGATCCCCTGTTTTGGTCTCACTGGGGATCCTTTCTTTGTGAAATGCACATGTGCAATCTTTCCAGGCCAAGGGTGCAAGCAGAGAACTGGTCAGTTTAGAACTGGCTAGAGAAGATATGACTGAGCATCACATGTTGCATTAAGATGGACTTTGCTTATAAATAAACTAAGAGTGACTATTTCCCTGAGTGACAGTGTGATCTAGGCTTCATCCTGACAATACTCACCACTGGCAAGGCCAAACCCTGTGACACAGGGCTATCAAAGAAATATAACAGCAGACGTGTATTTGTTTGTTTATTTAATATTTATACAAAAATTTGTATCCAGCATCCTCCTGCACACTGGCAGCTCGGAGCAGCGCACAACATAAAACCAACAATCAATAAAACCATCTAAAAAGAGAATAAAACCGTCCGTAGGAGGGAACTGAAGGCTAAAAGAGGTAGGATGAGCATGTGTGTTTTGTTCACCCTACCCAGGATGTGACCATCTCCAGGATGTGCATAAGGATGTGTGAGAAGCTTTGAGGACTAACACTGGTCTCTTCATCCAAACGTTTGGGAACCACTGGCCTACAGAACTGGGCTAGCATGGACGTTTCCGGTCCCGATTGCTAGCAGGAAGTATGGAGAAAAAAATCATCTGGAGAAAATAATCATCTAAACTTTTTTGAAAGGCGCAAAAAAAGATGGTTTTGATTCTGGAGCAAAGACACGGATCTTACTGTTCAAGGTTGCTCAACCATTGATGTTTCAGAGTCAATGTACTGTAGCCATGGAAGAATGAGTGAGCTGGATCCTGTTTGCAGCCTGCATCATTAATACTGTTGCCAGGTTGGTTCCAAATCCTTAAACTTAATGCTTGGCAATGATGCGTTAAGCTGACAAAACTAAAAGTTCGTTTGATTTTTCTGATGCCAGTCTGAGCTTGTTGCCTTATCACGGAAATCTTATTTATTTATTTTTTAAAATCTTACTACCCTGCCCCTCCTGCCACTCCCTCATCCAAGTCATTAATTTTATGGATTACAAACAATCCATAAAATCAAACAACAATAGGATTGAAAACACACACAAAAAAAGGATTAAAAGTAGTCCCCCACCCACTCCCCCATCAAATGCCTGGCGGAACAGCCAGGTCTTACAACTTCTTCAAAAGGAGGGGAGATCCAGGGCCAACTGGACCTCTGTCGGAAAGGAGTTCCACAGCTGAGGTACGGCCACCAAGAATGCCCTCCCTTGCGTAGCCCCCCCGAAACACTCAGGGGACCTCGAGCAGGGCGTCCCCGGACGACCTGAGGGGCCGATCCAGAATCCAGGGGATGAGGCAGTCCCGCAGATAGGTAGGGTCTAGGCCGTTTAGGGCTTTATAGACCAAGTCCAACACCTTGAATCAGGCCCAGATAACTATTGGCAGCCGGTGCAGAGAGCGGAGCACCAGTGTAATGTGCTGGCGGTGACCCAATCCCACCAGGAGACGGGCCGCCGCATTCTGCCTCTTATCCTGACTTATAAACTGCGCAAAGAGGATGTGAAAATCACTAGTGGTGAAATCATTATGGAACACCTAAATTGCTGCTTATAGAATCATAGGGTTGAGACAAGGGACCTTGAGGATCCTCTTCAAATTTGATGTTTGCTCTCCACTCCCTCATCCAAGTCATTAATGAAAAACCTAGAAGAATACTGGACCTAAGACAGAACCCTATCGGACTCCACTTCATACCTTCTCCCAATATGATATTGATCTGCTAATTAATACTCTTTGAGGATAGCTTTTTAGTCAAATGTGAGCCCACATGTTGGGTAATTCTGAGGGAAGAAGGATCATGAAAGGTACCTACACTGAATTAGGTAAGCGCCTATAAGCTAAACCCCATGGCAACTCTGCAAAGTTTCTGCAATGATCATGGTGTGAACCTTTCTAAAGACTAGGCTGCTGTGTTCTCTGCAGACCAAAGTCTGGTTGGTTTGAAAACATAATCCCATGTTGTACACATTGCATAAATGTAACCATAAGGTATGGACTATTGTGCCTGGGTCCCCCATGCGTGAAAAAAGGTTCACAGTCTTAGCTAGCAGGAGATGATCAGAAATGCATTCTTCCTTGGCTGCTAGAAGTGGGTGAGATTCACAGGGAAACTCATGATGTAATAAATATCAGAGACGCCATCAACTGTAATGTGTCGCATTTCCTGAATCGGGATCACATTCATTTTGTGCAGGAGGAGGGTCAGGAAAGAACCCTGCCAGTGACTTTTGGGTAGGGTTGCTATACCTCCCCTTTAATCCAGGATGCTTATGAAAAATACATGGTGCAGGGCTGCACTGGAACCAATGCAGTCCTGAACCATGTCTTTTTCATAAGCATCCTGGATTAAAGAGGAGGTATAGCAAACCTACTTTTGGGGGAAAGAAGTCTGTCCACTTCCCAAGATATAGCAGGGGCACTCGGGAAGGACTCTGTTTATCCTGGTTAGATTTCACCTTCTGGTTGACAGCATTATGGATAGCAGAAAGAGATCTAAATCAATAAGTATGGAAATTTGATTTTCAGAAGCAACAAGAAAATGACCAGTCAAGCTAGTGCAGGATTTGTACCACCATCCAAAATCCCATTTGAGAATTGCAGCCACAAAAAAAGCCAAAGGAATTTCTGAGAAGGAGGTTGTCCTTGGGTAGTCTAGAGACTAGGGCTGAAACGGTAAGCTGCTGCGGTAGCTTTTTCCAATGGAAGAATTCCGATTGCTACCTACAAGCCTTTTTCCGATGGAAAAAGCTCTTCCGCAATAAGCGGCATGGTGCGATAGAGACGTTCGTTCCTCTACTTTCATTCCACTACTTCCACCGGCTGCGAAAATAGCGGAACAACGTTTGTTCCAACAGTTTCTATCGTCCGCAATTTCCACCGGCATGTCGAAGTAGTAGAACAATGGTTGTTCCGACAGTTTCCGAATTAGTGGAATGCCAGCGGAAAAGCTGCGGAAAGTCGCAGGCAATTCTGAAATGACAGAATGACATAGCGGAGCGGGAAAAGGAGTTGCTGCTTTAGCCCTAGACTGACCTGAAGCCCAGTGGAATCGTTGGAATGACTATCATTACCTTCAATGATCTTTGCCTTGAGCTCCACCTTTATCCTTTTCCCCCTTACCTTTCCCCTCTTTATGTGTTTTTCCCAAAGATGGTGGCAGAACTGCATTCAGGAGGGGCAGGGGGCAAAAGAGTCACTTTACATGTCCCCTTTCTGAGTAACCACGCTCTCTTCTGAACATTGTGACATCGGGTATTTTCAGACGTGACGTTGACACGGTGAACCACGGTGAATACCCACCTGTGGTCACCGTGTCCCGTACATCTGTTTGCGGCGCGCCAGATGTTGGCCACGGTCAATCGGCACATGGGGTTCGTTTGAACCACGCTTCCCGGGCTAGCCGGGGGAAGGTCCCGGGAAGCGTGGTCAAACGGACCCCGGGCCGTGGCCAAGGAAAAGTAACGTCTGGCCGCGTGCCACGGCCCGGGATCCCCGGCGGGAACCCAGGCCGTGGCACGATCGGCCGGACGCGGCGGCCGCATTGGCCCCGCTGCCCGCCCGTCTCCTCGGAGGGCAGGCGGTGGGGTGCGTGGAGGGGGCAGGGCCGTGCGGCCGCACGTTGCGCTGCGCGGCCCCTCCCACTTTCCCCGCCGGGATCCCCCCGGCACGTCTGTTGTGCCGTTACTGGGTGACCCCGGCGGGGAACGAAGCCGGTGGTGCTGGTACGGGGCCAAAGGGCCCCGTATCGTCTGAAAGTACCCATCATGATGCTCAGAAAAGGGATGTGGTCACATCTGAAAGGGGCAGGATAAAGGAGGTCCCCTCCCCTTTCACCTTATACAGAAGGGGTGGAGTCATGTGGGAGCAAGTGAGGTGCAACCACATCACCTTGTATCCCCTTCCCAGTTCCATTGATGTTCTGCTTCCATGTCCTGGTATTGCTACTACAAAACAGCTGCTGTTTTTACACAACAGAAGTTGTTCTTTTCTAGCATTCATTGATGTGATTGCTACCTTCAAGCCATAAAGTATTTTCTGAGATTTCAGGATGAAAAGGGTTCTTATACATGTCAAGGATTAATAATATTTTTGAAGAACAGCAATAAATATCAACGGATTTGGCAGGTTTCCCCATCTGGATGGATTATATCAATTTTGTTGGAAGTACGAAAGACTGCAGGCAGCAGACATTTAAGTTCATTCATCTACCAGTTGATTAACTTGGCTTAATTTGCAATCATTACTCGGGGGAGGAGGGGATGCATTTTGGCTGCTAAAATGATAACCTACTGGACTGATTCTTGCATACCGTTCACTTGCATGGGTTGTCCTTTCGACATTGTTGCTGGTTACGGGGAATGCTGTGGTAATGCCACGTGAAATGTCAAGTATGCCGAGGCTGTGTTAGTTTGGACAAGGAAAGGGCAAGCCGCACAGAGCACTTTCTCTTAAAGGCTTTGCTGAAGGCAGAATTTACGCTGAGCTAACAACAAGGTTGTGACATGAGCTTACAAAGGCGGGAACTCAAAGTGATTGCTGCTGCTGCTGCATCCTTTAAAGAGCTTTTCATCTGTGGAGGAGGAAAAAACCCTCCCAAATACCTTATTTTTTTGGCTGCTTTGGGGAAGTGCAGATTAAGGGGTTTAATTTGACCTGTTTGGGGCCCAGGCCATTTAGGGCTTTATATCTGAACTTCCGCCGCCTCCCTCATTTCCAGTTGCAGCCATGGAGGTCAGGTGAGAGCACCCTCTTACATGTAGCATCTGTCTGTCAAGCTCATACAGCAAGAGCAAGCAGAGAGGTGTTCTTGGTGGCTGCCCCACAAGTATGGAACTCCCTTCCCCATGGAGATTCATCTAAACCTGAGCCTGCTTATCTTCTAGAGGCAACGTAAGACATTTCTATTCAGCTACACATTTAGCAAGCATGGATAGGGTTTGGGATGGGACGGAGATTTTCATTGTTTTATATTTTGTATTTTTAAATGTTTTATGTATTGTAACCCACCCTGTGCCCTCGGGAATAAGGCAGGATACAAATTTAAATACATGCATTTTTTATTTTTAAGTAATCTTTCTAGAGGTGCCAGGCCAGGATATCTATTTTAAAGGAAGGCTTTACCTGTCCCCTTTCTGAGTAACCACGCTCTCTTCTGAACATTGTGACATCATGATGCTCAGAAAAGGGATGTGGTCACGTCTGAAAGGGGCAGTGCCTTCACATGATATCAGCAATTACCCAGGTCTTCTGAAAAGCTAGGGGAAATTGTCAGGAAAGCAGCAAGGGAACACTGTGTGCCCTTAAAATATCCCTTGTGAAACTTCATCTCAGCATGAATTCATGAAAGCTTGTCTTTGAGCTGACTTACCCAATATAGGCATGTCTTCTAACGTGACCTCTGGGTCTTTTTCTTTCCAAGGTGAATCCAATATTGAGACCACCCTTATGCATGGACTGGACAACAGGTTCCTGAAGTCCATCATGAGCAGCAACCACTATACTTTTCCTCTGGTGACCCTGTAAAAGTCCCCTCCGCGATCGCCGCGGCGGGAGTTTGGCGGTGTCCCTTCCCCCTCCTGGCCAAGGAAGGCGAGGAAGGAGCGGCTGCTCGAGGGTGGGGAGGAATGAGGCCGTTGCTTGCTTGGCAACCTTGTGGGGAACGTGCCCGGGACTCTCGCAAGAGTCGGAAGTCCTGGGCGCCATCTTAGACTCCCCGCTCAACCGCCTCATTCAGCCAGGCAGGAGCGGGGAGAAGGACGTGCACCCACCCACCCATCCCTCTTATGGGGCAACACTCCGAGTAAATACCGGTTGCGAATTCAGGACCAGAAAGGAATTTTCCCGGAGCCAAATTGGCACAACGGCGAGGGTTTTTTCGCCTTTCCCGGAGTGACATCCCTAATGGAATAGAGGATGAGGAGGCAAATTTGCCGGTGCTAGGCCGAAATGTTGCACTCTTGGCTGTAGGTGGAGTTCAGGCCAACGGTTAAAAGTTGAAACGGTTAGGATAGCATAGGGTAGCAACATCTCCTTAAGAGATGGGTATAGACCATCCATAGCCACTCAGTGAGGCCCATTGTATGGCCAGCCCAAGGGTGAGAGACGAGCGGCCGAACCTGCTGGGCGGACCATGCACCAAACAGGAGGTTAAGGTGTCCTCATCCTTGTTGTTTAAACCCCCCGCCTCGGTGGGCGAGGGGATAGGTGCGAACAACCCGCCCTGGCCCGGTTAAACCAGTAGTAGGGGGTAGGGTGTAAGTTGAAAAAGTTGGTTAAGATAGGGCACAGGAGGATTCCCCTTGGGCTTAACCCAAGATGGTAGAGGAGGGCACCAGGCAAACAGGACAGCGCCTGGCACAATAGGGGAACCTCCTGTTGGGAAGGTTAAACAGTTAGGGATAAGAGATTGATAGGACCCCAGTTCAAAGGGCGAAGTGGGAGGGTTACCTCTTCCCCCTTTTGGCTAAATAATAAGAGTGCAGCCGTTCATACCCATATATTGTGTCCTCGTCTTCTTTGGGGGGGTGCGTCGACAAAATATTAGTAGCTGTTTGGGGAAAGGGGAAAGAGATGTTTTATTATCTATCCAATCTCACTAATGCTTCTGGTTCTAACTCATTTGCCTTGTGGAGGGCCTCAGTGAGTATGGACAGCACTGTAAATCAGATCCTCTCCACAGATATCAACTGGCATATTTCTATTGAATTTGTCAATTTGCAGCTGCTGAGAAATCTGCCCCTTTATGTTTCATCCTGATCACTGAAGTGCCATTATTGCATCTTCTGAGACTTGAGGTTCCGAGCCAAATCTGGATGATACAGAAATGCAGTTACTTTAGTAGGTAAAATTTTAAATGGCCACAATGGCATTGAAGTAGATGGAAAAACCCAGTTGAGTTTGCTAGAAGTCCTGGGACTTGGGAGGGAAATTGGTGATGGAATATGGAGCCTTTTCTCTAAAGATTGCCAGGCCAGAGCCAAAACAAGTACCTGCAAAAATAGCTATACTTGGCAAAATTACAGTACCGGACTCCATAACATTAGGTAATAATCTGCGCTCGACAGGTTGCCCAATTTACTGGATTTCTGGTATTGATAGTCCACTTCCACCATGTACCAAAATAGGGAAATGGTCAGGACCATTAAGAAACGATATAGAAAACAGTGAAACAATAAGTCAGAATGGGCTGGTAAAATGGAAAATAGGCAACTCGGTAATAGTAAGAATCGTTATTTTGGGTAATCAGGTGCCCAACCTGGTAACTGGGTACCAATTGAGCACCTGGCAGGCTACCCAGAATTTTGGGTATTATCAGTAAGTAGCAACTTAGCCACCTGATTCAGCTCTAGTTGACACTTTAGTTCTCGAACCAAAGTGCCCACAAGTAACCTCCATTGCTCCCATCCCCACTTTGAGGCATAGTAAATCCTTGACTATCGGTGGAGCAATAGCTCTGACAAGTAACATGGTACCGCAGGCAGAGGAGGAAGACAGGAGGGGAGCAGGTGATCACTCTTGCAGTCTCATCTTCATATAAACACCATGTTGACCCTGCTCTGGGTGTAAATTGCTGCAGGATCCACCACAGTTAAGACTCTCCACTTTTGGTTGCAGCTGCTCAGTTTATTCTCAGTGTGCAGTCCCTATAAACACCTTACATTCACAGGCTCCCTTCTAGGCAAACCCCATGCTTTACCTCAGTGGCTGGCTGGGCTTCTTCCACGTTCCCAGACCTCTGGTTTGGCTTTTCTGGTCTGCCTGATCCAAAGCAGGCCTATGTACTTCAGGGCCCAGGTTGGTTTTCCAGCCCCTTTTTCCTTTTAACCCTGCTCCATTGGGTGTCTTCAGACGTTACGAGATCACGGTGAACCATGGTGAATACCCACCTGTGGTCACCGTGTCTCGTACGTCTGTTCGCGGCGCGCCAGATGTTGGCCATGGTCAATCCCCACATGGGGTTCGTTTGAACCACGCTTCCCGGGCTAGCCGGGGGAAGGTCCCGGGAAGCGTGGTCAAACGGACCCCGGGCCGTGACCAAGGAAAAGT
>QEPC01009797.1:1874214-1895497 GCA_003113815.1 Sphenodon punctatus | reverse complement strand
GTGAACCACGGTGAATACCCACCTGTGGTCACCGTGTCCCGTACGTCTGTTCGCGGCGCGCCAGATGTTGGCCACGGTCAATCCCCACATGGGGTTCGTTTGAACCACGCTTCCCGGGCTAGCCGGGGGAAGGTCCCGGGAAGCGTGGTCAAACGGACCCCGGGCCGTGACCAAGGAAAAGTCACGTCTGGCCGTGCGCCATGGCCCGTGGCACATTCGGCCGGACGCAGCAGCCGCATTGGCCCCGCTGCCCGCCCGTCTCCTCGGAGGGCGGGCGGCGGGGTGCGTGGAGGGGGCGGGGCCGTGCGGCCACACGTTGCGCCGTGTGGCCCCGGCCCCTCCCACTTTCCCCGCCGGGATCCCCCCGGCACGTCTGTTGTGCCGTTACGAGGTGACCCCGGCGGGGAACGAAGCCGGTGGTGCCGGTACGGAGCCAAAGGGCCCCGT
The DNA here is from genome assembly GCA_003113815.1 of Sphenodon punctatus. Lineage (NCBI taxonomy): Eukaryota > Metazoa > Chordata > Lepidosauria > Sphenodontia > Sphenodontidae > Sphenodon > Sphenodon punctatus. The sequence continues at coordinate 1,895,050 of QEPC01009797.1, read as the reverse complement.
ATCGTCTGAAAATACCCATTGTAATGATTGTAAGAACGTGTTTAGTGTTTACTGTTTGGGGTGTATTTTCTACCCCAAGCTCATTGCTATGGTTCGGGGTGTAAATGTTATCCCATTCAAATATCCTTCTTTGTGGTAAAAGTAGTAAGTGTGTTTCAAAATACCCACACACCCCATGCCCTGCAAACACACCATTACATATTTGAAGAGGTTGTCACCATGGTGCCAGTCCCCATGGCTGGGCTTCTGCCCACCCTTCCCCCTGCACTGCAGAACAGACAGCCACCCTGCAACGGCCCTTACGTGCAGGCAAAACATTTGGGAAATTGATCAAACACTCCTTGCCCCCTTTCCTGGGAAGTTGGAACCATGGTGCCAGACTTCATGTGTGAGACTGGGGGAAGTTAGCAATTTGTGAAAATAGAGACACTGTGTTTCTGTGGGTTCCCGCTCCCTAGGACTTGTCTGTTGGTAGCCTCTCCCTAAGAGCCATTAAGAGTGCATAAAGGACGGCAATTTATGTTTGAGTCATCAGCCAAGGTTGATTTATTTACATGTACCTTGGGGCACTTTTCTATGCTAAAACACACAGGGTGTATTTTCTATCTCGATGCTTAACATTGGCTGGAGTAGAAAATGTACCCCATGGGGAAATTAATGCAGTACTACGGGTAGTTTTTTGTTGAAGGTGTTTTTTGCTTACAGAACAAAAATGTCAAATGGTAGGAGGGTGTACCTTGGGGACATTGTTCACCAATGTGCCAGTGACAATATCCTAGAAGGACAGTGTCTTGGAGCAACTGCTTTTCATTTTTTCCCTACAAAAAATACACACGTGGGGTAGTAAAGATACCCCATGTGATTGAGCAGGGTTAAGGCAACCTTTGTACCAGAAGCAAGATCCTCTCTAGTGGCCCCTCTCTCTGTGCTTCCAGCTAGCTTTAAATGCCGTGGGCTTCTGGTCACTTGTCCGGACCACATTCAGGTGCTTCTCCACTAGGCTTCAAGCAGTCCCATCCATTAGGAAAATAAGTCTTCATGGATCAGGGGCAGCTGGAGCCATTCAGTTCATCTTGCTACACTCTTAAGCAGTAATTAACAGGAGACACAAGAAACAACTTGCAAAATGGTCTCTGGCCTAAGAGGGGATTCACACGTGTCTTTAAATCGCACAGAAGTCTCGGCGGCATCGTGCGATTTAAAAAAAACCGCACTTCCGGGCTGGTGTGAATGCGCTGAGTGCGCACATTTCCACTTAGCCCGAATGTTTGGAGTGCGGTTTGAAAAGTTGCTCCGAGTTGACTCCGAGTCTTTTTCATAAGGAACTAGGAGACTTCTGAGTCTTGTGGTTGCAGGTAACCAGTACTGCAGCAGCCTCTGATCGGGTTACCCTGCCTGCAGGCTCCCCCTGAGGTGATGGATGAACTCTTGTGCTGAGGTTGGATTTCCTGCATCTGTACTTGGGATTGATGCTTTTATTTATTGCAATTCAGCCCCAGAGGAGCGTATGCGTTTAACACTAGCAGGCACCTAATCTATAAAGACACCACCAAAGGTTTGACCTACTTTTAATGTCAGCCAGACTGTGCTTGACACCTTTTGGCTTCCCTTTTCTCCTTGCTGCACTTCTAATCATCCTCCAGTCCATGCAGGAAATGAATAAATGTCTTGCCAAAAACAATTGCATTATGTAGTCACTGTCAGTTAAATTTAATTTAAAAATTAAACATTTTGGAACGGTTCTCTGATACATGAGGTATTTCATAGTTTTTGTTTCACTATACCCATGGACACATCAGGGCTAGAATTCAATTCTACCTGCTCCAAAATAATAATAATAATAAAATAATAATAATAATAATATAATATAATAAATAAATCGGTTAGACCTTTAACCAGAACTTGATTAAAAAAATAAAATCTCCTATTAGAAAGAAAAATGGTGAATTATACATAACTGAGCAGTTCTTATTCTATCCAGTAGAGGGCAACACTACACTTAAAAACACTCTCCAAATCGTTGTCATAAGCCTCTCTGGTGTTTTAGGGATGGGACACCGGGGAGAATACCGGATACTGGATTTACCAGTATCGGATTTCCCCGGTATCGGATTTACCGGTATTGGCATACCGGATTTTTAACATTGGCCACTTTACCGTTTTTTTTACATTGTGGCCATTAACTTCAATGGCCACAATGTAAAAAAAAACGGTAAAGCAGCCAATGTTAAAAATCCGGTATGCCGATACTGGTGATTATCAGATTAATCTGATATACCTGATTATCGTGTGTATCGGATTTATCCGATACCAATATTCCCACCCCTAGTTACTATGCAGCCTAAAGGCAAAGAGTGTCCCTTCCGGTTAACATGGTCAGCAAATCCTAACCCAAAGCACAACTCAAAATAAATGTTGGTGTCCTTCCAAGTGAAGTGGCACATAGGGTGGCCATACTTCCCCTTTAAAAGAGGATGCTTATGAAAAATACATGGTACAGGGCTGCCCTGGAACCAATGCAGCCCTGCACCATGTATTTTACATAAGCATCCTCTTTTAAAGGGGGAGGTATGGCCACCCAAGTGACACATGAATTACTGACTGTAGAAACCTCCTTACACACTCAAGGGACATGTTTTTTGTCTCGAGAAAGGTGGCCTAGCTCTCCAGAACCATGACAGCAGAGGCAAACTCAAAACAACCCCTAAAATCTCAGGCAAACCTCATCCATTCTTTCTTCGTTAAAGAATGAGTACATCACCGTCCATACCTTTCTAGTAGGGGTGTGTGTGTGCCCGCAACATTTTCTATCAGCTATGAAAACGAATGGAGCCCCCTTCGTGTTTGTAACCACTGGTACGAAAATGGATGAATAAACAAATGATTGTTGTTTGCTTTCATCCGTTTTTGTTTAAAAATGAAAAAAAAAAAAAATTGTATTCAAAACAGCGCATGCACAAAACGGCTGCCGTGGCGTCCTTTCCCCCTATTTTGTTTTTATTTTATTTATAATCATAAACAATCATTGCGCGTGTGCAAAATGGACACCAGACCGGCTGCCCTTTTCTAAGGTGTCCTCACTGCCGGTGCCATTTTGGAAATGGCCCAGCCATGCGTGGTGATTTATTACTTTTTAAAGATTTTTTAATTTAAAAAAAAGAAAAGAAAAAGAAAAGAATAAAAACGAACGTTTTGTTTACAAATGAAGGGCTTTTTTTGTAAATGGAAACAAAAATGAAAACAAATGAGATGCCTTCTGCACACCCCTACTTCCTAGGCCTGAAGGCAGGCCCTGCGTTTGGCTCTCAGCCTTCTGGCTGCGTCAGTACCATGGAGACCTGCCAGCAACCAGCTAGTTCAGTCTGAGGCCTGCTCTCTGACAAGGCCAGGTACTAACTGACAGTGCCTCGCCAGGCCTGGGTTCTTATGGTCCATGGGGGGAAGGGGCAAGGCAACAGCCAGTACTCCTTAAAGAGTGCCTCGCCCAGCCCATTACAGTGTCCAATAAAGGTGTTTCTACTATAGCAGCAATACATTGTGCTTGGAGTGGCGGGGGACATAAGACATGTCTGGAATAAAGAAGAATTCTGACTGTAGAGGACTGGATGTAAGGGGGTTTCTCGTGTGCCCCCACAATGGATGGAGCTATGCAAAGTACAGTCATTGGGGACCTATACTGCACTGGCCAGTACATCAAGATGGCCAACCCCAAGTGTTCAAAAGTCATGCCTCCCCACCACACACACACACACACACACACACACACACAATAAGAGATTGTAAATATATTGGGTTTGTTTTATTTGTCTTCTGGTCTATTTGTTTTTTAGCCTTTATGGTAGAATGTTCCAAGCCTTTTCCCAAAGCTACAAGGGCTAGACCCTTAAAAGTAAGCTCACGTTCTCCCTTGTTCACTATTGCAGGAGCTAGGCCTTTAACAAAAATGGCAGGTATGTAGAGTCCCACAGTAAAATGCTAGAGTTGGCAACACTGGAAATGGCATGGTCAGAATGGTCCAATCCATGTGTTTTTGTTGGCCTGAACTTGAAAGTTGTTAATATCCCACAACACCTGTTGGCTTGGCTTGCAAGACATCAGATAGTGAAATACGGAGTTGTCCATGAGAAATACTGGGGTACAATCTCAGCTCTGTATTGAAGAGGGACTATACAAGGCCTGGGGCCTGTGGAATGTGGTATTTGGTGGGTTGTTCTTAATATGGATGTGCATGCTGACAAGTATTTGTATTTGTGAGGTTAGTATTATTTACTAGGGATGGGACTATCGGGAAATTACTGGTTACCAGTTTTTCCGATACCAGTTTTATCCGATACCGGTTTTATTGGTATCAGCATATTGGTTTTTTAACATTGCCGATTTTTCAGATCTTTAACATTGTAGCCATTTTTTGAATAGGTAATGTTAAAAAACTGATATGCCGATACCGATAGTATCTGTTTTATCGGATTAATCTGGTACCGATAGTCCCATCCCTAGTATTTACATTTATATCTTTGCCTGTGTTCACTACATTTCCCCCATCATTGCCAATGTGGAAAACGCAGTGAACACAGTTCATGGGTCTCTGTGGATGGGTTATTTTGGCACAGAAGTGCAGTGAGTCTCTGCCAGTTTGACAAGCCTATAAGGAGAGGAAAATGCAGTCAAAAATTGCTGCTAATACTACTACCAATTTTAAAAGGGGAGCACTGGTTTGGGGCAGGGTTGAGAATACAGCTAGCTTGGTGGAGAAGTTGTTCGCTTGGGGAGGGTGAGACAGGGCATTGGTGTGGCTCAGGGCGATACCCTGAGAGTGAAGTATGCAGCTGACTTGGGAGAGGGGACATGAGGCTGGCTCATGTGGAGAGTAACTGGCTTGGGAATGGGGCAAGGCATGGGTCTGGCTTGGGCGTGGGTGACACTGGCTTGGGGGAAATGGGGCATTGGGCTGGCTCGGGGAGAGGGAGCGATTCTGATTTGTGGGAGGGGTCTCTGGCTTGGGGAGGGAGGAATGAAGCTGCCAAGGACTCTCTATTTCTCCCGGGCTGGGCTGGGCTGGGCTCAGTCTGGCTGGGTTGGGCCTGGCTGTAGTCCTGGTGACGGCAGTTCTGAGACAGCAGCATCTCCTGCAGGTGGGGAGGGCTTGCTACAGGCTCTCCAAACAGGCAGTTAATCTGGGAGTCAGAGAGCAGTCCAGCTCCAAGCTGGATATGTGTTGTGGTTTTAAAGGTCCAGTTTGAGATCTCGGATACTACGTTTTTCAGGAAATGTTGAGTTCACTCAAAGCCCAAATACACAGACCAGTATTCATATTTTGAATATGGAATCCAAGAAGATCTTCTGTGTTGCATTTATTTGTATTTTATCAAAATCTGAATGCAGAGCCCTAGTTCTTAAGGAGGCATCGTAAGATAGAGCTTGTAGAAGAGAAAGCGGTTTTACCCAGACTCTGTCTAGAATCTGTCTCTTGGTGCCTGGGGGTAGACTGTCCCTTTATAAATGTAACAATTTATGTGCCTCTGCAAGGCTAGGCAGAAGTGATAAACAAACATACAGGCTTCTAAGCAAGTTCCTTAGACAGTTCAAGTGAAGTTATTAAAAATGGACCCATCAGTGTAACCTGAACATACTCCGTGCCTACTTATCATGCAGTTAACCTGTGGAACACCTTACCAGAGGGTATTGTGGAGGTCAATGGCATAAATGGGTTTTTTAAAGGGCTAAATAAATTCTTACCTTGTTTTTAGATGTGCCTTCAATTTTCACGACCTGCAAATGCTGCTTTCAGCAACCTCAGGCAGGCTAGCTATTCCAACCTTCACTGGGAACTGCGGCTCCAGGTGGCTCTCGCATTCTTTTGAATATTGGACTTGTCAAACCTTGATTTGAGGGGTTTGACAAGTCCAGTTTCCAAAAGAATGCACGAGCCACCTGGCTCTGCTGTTTCCAGTGGCAGCCGGGTGACTTTCAGTGCGGGGAAGCACGTCTAAACTCTGCCTGTGTGAGGTTGCTGGAAGCAGGCTTTGCAGTTCGCAAGATTGGAGGCACATCTAAAAGCGCCCTAAGGATTTCTCCCATAAATAGTTATTGGTCAATCTGGGCAAGGGATGTGACTGCTGACTGCTGGGGGCTGGGAGTGAATAGCAGGAAATGGGTCACTCCATTATGAATTCTTGTTCATTTTTCTGAAGCAACCATAGTTGACCACTGTCAGAGACAGGATGCTGGGCTAGATGGACCATTGGTCTGACCCAAAATGGCAATTCTTAAACTTCTTAATGTAGTCTGATCATTTTCCCTGTATCATCAGATAACAAATTTGAGAGACTGTCCAAATAGGGGTGGGACTATTGGTATCGGATTAATCCGATAATGCCGATAATTGTTGGTATTTGGATTGGGGCTTAGCATCATAGCACAGTCCTCACCCCTCCCTTTAGCAGTGCTGCACATTAATATTTGCTGCAAGAGAGACCACTACGTGTTTAATTTTGGAGCAGTTGAGGTGGTATTGTAGAGTTGGAAGGAACTCCAAGGGTTATGTAGTACAGCTCCCTGCCATGAAACAGGATTCACAGGACCTACCCTATCCTTGAGAGATGGCCTGCTTAACCTATTTTAATGGCTTCCAGTGACAGGCTCTCCACAGCCTCCCTTGGCAAATTATTCCACTGCCTAACTGTCCTGCAAGTTAGCAAATTCTTCCTAATGTTTAGCTGAAATGTTTTCTCCTTTAATACAAGCCCATTACCTCTCATCCTACCTTCAGTGGCCAGAGAGAACAACTAGGGGCTGTTTTGTTTATAGTAGCTTTTAGGCATTCTTTTCATGAAGTGTGATAGTAGGGAACGCCTTATGTGGAGGTTGCGTCTGTCTGTGACCCTGTATCTTCTCCGGTACCAAACCAGGAAGCCAAATGTGTGATACCTCATTTTAAAGGTCTCGCCAAGACAAGCTCAATATGCCCACCCTCATGATTGTGGGTCAAAGGGATCCAGAGAGATGAGGGTGTATTGGGTTCCAGAGCTATTACTGGTCCCTGCCCTGTCATGTCACAATGAATGTGATGTCATGGTTCCCCAGAGGGCAGTGGGGACTGGGCGGGAGGGCACAGACAAGCGGGGCCAAGGGGCAGGGGGAGGGAATAGACTTGGGGGGGGGGCAGGGAAGGGAGGGAAGTAAAGAACACTTATACCTTGCATGTATGAATGCCTTGGGCATACATCTTTCCTTTCTTGTTACATATTTGAAAAGTGTAATCATGTTCCACTTGCCCCGATCGTCTCTTCTAGGCAAAACATTCCCAGTTCCTCCGATCTCTTCTCATAGGTCTTTCCTGAAGTAGTTAGGTCTTGATCAGGCATGGGTACCACAAGCACCTATAAGTGCAACTGGAAGATCTCGCTATGCTAAGCACAGTCACCAATAAGTTAAAGTTGCAGCAGCTTTACTAAATCCATTCAAGGAAGCAGAAGTTACATAAAACCTGTTTAGAGTATGTTTGCTGTGTTGGTCAGAGTCAAGAGGTAAAGTAGTTAAGTAGCATTGGACAAGCAAAAGTTGGCTCAATAAATGGCATCATCTGAACTATTGTTTCTTAGAACTACTGAAATTAGTAGTTGAACTAACTACTAGGGTTAGGGGTTGGACCACACTTTAATACGGAAATTTTTCTGCAGATCATCTTTTCTGTACATGATACGTAGATCATCCCCCTCCCATTTACTTAGAACTAGGGATGGGCGAACGCGGTTCGGAAGTTTGGAGTTCGGACCGAACTCAGTCTGTTCGGTCGACTGAACCGAACTTCCGAACCAAACTCGAATTTCAAACCGAATTTCCGAACTCTGTTCTGTTCGCCCATCCCTAGTGGCAACACACACCAAAAAACCTGGATTTTAATGGCTGAACTTGGTTCGGAAGTTCGGAATTCGACCAAACCGAACTTCCAAACCGAACTTGAATTTCAAACCGAACCGAATTTCCGAACCCGAATCTTAAACTGAACCGAACCAAATTTCCGAACTCCGTTCTGTTCGCCCATCCCTACTTAGAACTTGCCATTTCCCTATGGGTGAGTAAATGCCGTTCTTGCGGCATCTACAACCATTGCTCACATGCAAACATAACATCAGGAAAATATTTAATCTATTTAACTTCTTACGTGCTTTAACTGCTGGAAATGAAGAGAAAGCAGTGTAATTTCCTAACAGTAAGAATTGTGCGGCAAGGCAATGGAACAAGTTGCCGAAGGAGGTCATAGGCTCTCCCTCACTGGAGGTTTTCAGAAAGAAACTAGTCACGTCAGTCATCAGCCAAGGAAAGTTTTAGTTTTATGGCATTTTTACATGGGAGAGCTTTTTCTTGTATTTTAGAAGTCCAGGTTGGGAAAACCCATGCCAGGAGAGTGGAGAATTTAGACACTCCTCCTTGGACTGGAAGTTGCCCGGGTGTAATTGAAAATAGAGGCTCCAGGTGTCTCCTAAATGTGTTGAGACATGGACTTGTAAGACCTTGGCTATCGGGGCCTTACCAGGTCCGCGTCTCAAAACATCTGGGAGTTGCCCAGCACCGCTGTTTCCAATGGTGCCGGTGTGACTTCCAGTACAGGGGAAAGCATCTAAATCCCCTCCACCCCCTGGAGGGGTTTCCCTGACCTGGACTTTTAAAACACAGGAAAAAGCTCTCCCATGTAAAAACGCCCTTAGTCATCCTGCATCCAGGCAGGGGGTTGAACTAGATGACCCTTGATATCTCTTCCAACTTGACATTCTATGATTGTAATGTAGCCAGCCAGATGACCGAGGATAAACTCCTTGAGAAGTGTTGGTCTACACAGATCCAAATGTCCTGTTGTATAATACACTGGATCTCTTATGAAACCTGGGATGAACTATTTATAGGGGTACCTCTCTGTTTTTGACCAAGCCAAAGCCTCCTGGTCAGCAACAAAAGAATGAGTTTACATGGACTTTACTCTGATGAACTGCATCCATGAGCTCTGATGAATGGCATTAGACACATATGCATCTCCTAGGCCTATAGAGCAGAACACACATTAGTAATTGCTATGCTGCTTTGTGGCTTAGGGCATAATTTGACCGAGTTCCTGGGATGTTTTGTGTCAGTGTCAGCTTGAGTGCTAGTTCCTAATGGCTTTGAGAGAGAATATCTACTGTCCGAGAGGTTATAGAGAAGGAGTTTTGGTTACGAGTTCAAGCACAGGCCTAGTGATTAGGATGCCAGGGTTCTTCTTCCAAAATCTGCAACTAATTTGATTTTCAGAAGGCATTTGGGCCATGATTCACTAATCACTTGCTTGAGAGTAGCCTCATTGATTTCCTATGGACTTAAGTGGGACTACTCCTGACTAAGTGGTCGGTGGATCACAGCATATGGCTGCTTGCCCATGTTGTACAATCCCATGTTAATTTTGATCTAATGTGAGATTGTGTAAAGTGGGAACACCCTCCTCCTCAAGTGTCAGTGAAACTAATGGTAATTTCCTCACTGATGACCAGGGTTCCTGGTTTTCCGTCTGTGACTGCCCCCTGTATATGTTCAAGCCACCGGACTACCTTCCCGAGTGGCTAGGAGGTGAGGGCGAGCGCATCTTTTCTCTCGGGCATGACTCTTTGAGGACTTGGGGATAGGGACCCTTGTCCTCTTGCTGTGTTGTAGTGTCCCAGGCTCTTGGGTCTGCTTCTACTAGTTTCCCCACACTGCTTTCACCCTCAGTATCCCTGTTCAAGAGTCCCCAGGAGGCCCTGTTCCTGCACAGGACTCCCTGTTCACAGTTTATTGCCCCAATCGGGGTTTGCAGAGGTCCCGCCCAATTCCCCTCCCCCCTCCAGGACTCTGTAACTTTGGGCAGGCTGGGGTCGCTGCATGCAGGGTCGCCATCCAGGAGTGGCTCCTGGTACTGCTCCCGCTTCTCTGACCTCTTGTCCCTGTCTCCTGGGACCTTTTCAAGGGCTATTCCCGCCTCTCACCTCCAGCTATGTCAGGCTCTGCCGGGGCTGGGTTTGGCACACCCTGATGATGTCGGGGTGACAGAACGAAGGCCCCACTGCAGCAGACCTCGAGGGAAGATGTCTCGCACCGCCAGGAGTTGCAGAGTGTGTCCATGTGGCTCCACTAGGCTTCCTCTCCTGGGGCGGGGGGGGGGCAGTCATCATACCCAACTAGAATGGAAAACAGGAGAAAAACATGGAATTCCAGGTTTTTCTGGGAAATTTCTGCCTGTAAAAACTCACTGGCAGCAGCGGAAATTTAAAGGAAGCGGAAGCTCTGTGAAGGTTCCAGTGTGTGTCTGCATCCAAGAGAAGAAATTTGGCAGGAGAAGAACACAGCTGTGTCTGCTTTTGGCAAGGCAGAGGTATGTTGGGGTCCATGCCAGGTTTGGCAGGAAGGAGGGAGTTGACACACCACACCTCTCCTACCCCGCAGAGTTTGAGACGGGCTCTGTGCTGGGGCTAGCTGGTGTGGGATATTGTTTTATTTTGTTGTCTGAGTGGCAGTGACAACCAGTGCATCAAATTGTCACAAAAAATTAATAATTTTCAATAAACACTTTCTAATTTTAATGTCTGAAAACCCCAGATTTTAGTGTGTTTAATCATATAATTTAGAAAGTTTTTATCAGAGAATTTCCATTTTTTTGGCAGAGAAAACTAGGAACCCTGCTGATGGATAGGGCTGAAATGGGTAATAAATTTAGTGCCCATGGGTAATACTTGCTTTTTCAGGTACTGTATCAGGTACCCAATAAGTTACTTGGGTACCAATCGGGTACCTAAATATCTGAAAAATCGGGTACACCCAGTTCCGATTTTTCAATTTACCAATTTCCAGTCTGTATATCTGTATACCAATTGGTATACTAGTTACAAAACCAAAAAATTGGTATGCATTTTTAAAAAAAGTGACCTGAACTAGTTTCCTGGGACCAGAATTTGACTTTCTGGGAGAGGAAAGTCCATTTTCTAGGGTAGAAAATCCATACAGAAGTGTTTTAAGAAGAAAAAATGAAAATTAAAAAAAAAAAAAAATTGTAACCAGAAGCTTTCTGGGATGAGAAGTTGCCAAAAAAATTGCCAGAACTTGGCAGAAACCCGATCAATCTATGTCAAGAGTCAGTATATCACAAAAATGTCAAAAAATCAGTACCAGAAGTCAACATTGTGGAATCAGAAGACAACATTGCAGGACAACGGGTACCTGATTGGGTCATAATCAGGTAATCGTTATAAGAATGAACCAGTTAATGGAAATTCGATGGGTTACCTGATTCTGCGGCTACCCTCTTTCAGCTCTAATCTGATAGAGCTAGCCTCTTTACAGAGGTCAAGTTCTGACTGAAATTGTGCTTGTCAGGCTAAGATGCTTTTGAAGCAGTCCGTCAGACATGGAAAACATTGTGTTTGGCAATGTTTTCCCTCAGGGGCATTGGTCTGTTGTTTCCAGAAGGAATAATAACAGAATACAAGGAGCTGCTTTGACCTTAAGATGTGTAGTCTGGAGGTTAACGGGAGTTAAAACACAAATGGAATTGTAGCCTGCACTGACCTTTTCCGGTCAACTAGAAAGTCAACCAGTTTGACATATGTTCCACGTACACAAGGATCATCCCGTCCATTTTACACATGGCTAAACACACACATGCTTCCCTTCTTATTGATATTACTACTGGGCACAAGTTATTCCAAGATTTCACTTCCAATAGGCAGTCCACCTTTGAATGTGTAGTGGTATATCTATTGTTCACAGAGACATTTTGGAATAACCAGGTCCTTCTGTAGGTGAGGAAAGATTATCCTGTGGTGAAACCTCGGTCCTGGGATACAGGAGAGCTGGCTATGCCATAATGTCTACAACAAGCCATTTCCTCTCTCTTCCCCATTTTTGAAATGGAGGACAATGCTGGGACATCCTTGGATGAGAGCATTCAGGGACTGCAAGGTGTTGTTGGAGTCTGTAACATTCAGGCCTAGCACCATAAGGCTTTGCAGGAGCCAACCCATAATCAAGTACACACTGTTTTACAGTCTCACTTTATTGTACAGCGCTCCAACAGCAGCATACAGTACCCAGTCTTAAGAAGCCCCTTCCCTTGGCTCCCAATTCAATTCCTTTAGCAGCAAGCCCCTTGCTGGGATGCCAGCCACACCGCTGTTTGTTAGTCTACACCTTTCCCTGGTGCCACTCAGCACTTGGTTTCCCCTGGCCTTCTTCCAGCTAGCCTTGTCAGTGCAAAGCTGCCACCTACTCCGGTCTCAGCAATCCCTGTGGCCAGTGGAGCCTTCACCGTGGTGTCTGGCCACTCGCTGGGCATTGCTACCTCTTTATAAGTTCAGCCCTGATCATATGACCTGGCCACCTTCCACATACTTGACCGGAATCGCCTGGAATAATTGCTGCTTAATGGTATTTGTCTGGTGTTGTCGGTATCAAACCCAGGTCTACAGGGGGGGGGGGGGGGGAAGGCAGAAGTTTGAAGTCTTCAAAGGTCTTTAGAATTGTCGGATGAAAAGGACTGATGAAAAGGCCCAGGCTACTTACTCCTCATCAGTCCCACTGAAGTGGAGAATGCCCTCTTGCAATTTCCATCGGTACCCCCAACTCCATACAGCGAAGGCATGCAGAGGGATGGTTTTGGTGGCTGGCTGCTCCACAGCTCTGGGACTCCTTTCACCAGGAGGTTTGCCAAAGCTGAGCATTTTCTGGAGACAATATAAGAACTTTTAACTGGGCAGGAGGGATGGGGGTTGCTTGGCATTTGTTTTTTGCGGGGATTTTATATTTTTATATAGAAGATAATACTTTTCTGGGTTTTATTTTAGACCTTAATCTGTTTTATTTATTTATTTTACAAAATTTCTACCCCGCCTCTCCTGCACACAGCTTGAGGCAGTTTACAAAACATACTTTAAAATCATTAAAACCATAAATCACATACAACCATTAAACAAACAAGTCATTAAAAAGGGTAGCATAAAACCCTTCCCCCCACCACCCTACTCATCTCCCTCATCAAAGGCCTGGCGGAACAGCCAGGTCGTGCAATGACGGTGAAATGAGGTGAGGTCTGGGGTCACCTGGACCTTTGCCGGAAGGGAGTTCCACAGCCTAGGCGCCACCCCCAAGAATGCCCTCTCCATTGTGGCCCCCCAGGTCACCCAGGGGACCTCAAGAAGGTCGCCCCGGCAGATCACAGGGGTCGATTTAGATGCTGATACCCACCCTCAACCTTCAGGTTAGGACAGGATAGAAAGAGAATAGGGGTGTGCACCAGGCCCCCATGTTGTTTTTGTTTTCATTATTTTAAAAAATGTTGTTTTCGTTATCGTTATAATCAACAATGTCATTTTTTGTTGTTGCTGTCGTTATTGGTATCTATTAAAACAAAAAAATTATTTTTGGTAAACTGACTAAATGGTCAAGTTTTCACAATGGAGAGATGTAAAAAGTGGCGTGCCTCAGGGATCTGTATTGGGACTGGTGCCGTTTAATGTATTTTATTAATGATTTGGAAAAGGGTGTTAAGAGTGTAGTGATCAAATTTGCGGATGACACCAAGTTATTCAAGGTAGTTAAAACACGAGCAGACTGTGAGGAACTGCGACAGGCTCTTACGAGATTGGGTGCCTCGGCATCTAAATGGCAAATGAGATTTAATGTGGACAAGTGCAAAGTGATGCACGTAGGGAAAAATAATCCAAACTATGCGTACACAATGCTGGGTACTAAGCTAGGAGTTACCACTCAGGAAAAGGATCTGGGGGTGGTTGTGGACAATACAATGAAATCCACAGCGCAGTGCGCAGCAGCAGTCAAAAAAGCAAACAGAATGTTAGGAATTATTCGGAAGGGGATAGAGAATAAAACTGAGGATGTCATAATGCCTCTATACAAATCAATGGTGCGACCGCACCTCGAATATTGTGTGCAGTTCTGGTCGCCCCATCTCAAAAAAGACATAGCTGAACTAGAAAAGGTACAGAGAAGGGCAACAAAAATGATCAAGGGCATGGAAGGGCTCCCGTATGAGGAGAGGCTTGGTAGGTTGGGGCTCTTCAGTTTGGAGAAGAGACGACTGAGAGGAGATATGATAGAGGTCTATAAAATCATGAGTGGTGTGGAACTAATAAACAAGGAGCAGTTATTTACCCTCTCAGCTAGTACTAGAACTAGGGGACACTCCATGAAACTCATGGGTGGCAAGTTTAAAACAAATAAAAGAAAATATTTTTTCACTCAGTGTATAATTGGGTTGTGGAAGCAACTGCCAGAGGCTGTGGTAAGGGCCAGTAATATAGCTGAGTTTAAAAGAGGTTTGGACAAGTTTCTGGAAGATAGATCCATTAGCAGCTATTAGCCAGACAGGATCAGGGAACATGATGGGAGCTGGGGGAAAACAACAGTGAATGAATTCCCCATTGTGACCTGTTGAGTGCTTCTCCCAAGCCACCGTGATTGGCCACTGTCAGAGACAGGATGCTGGGCTAGATGGACCATTGGTCTGACCCAGTATGACACTTCTTATGTTCTTATGTATCTGTATCGTTATCTATATCTATTCCCATGTGAAAATATTTATACAATATGCGTATCCTCTAATCCTAATATATATAATAAAACAGACTCGCCTCAATACCTATATAATATCTAATCTCTCTCTATATGTACACAACTAATATCTATCTAAATCTAAGGGAGACAGGGGAAAGGTAAAGGAAAACTATCTATTATCTACTCTGTTATCTATATAACTATTCTAATCTGATCTATATGTCTATAATATATATCTATATCTAATCTATACTACCTATCTATATATATATAATGTACAGAGGGGAGAAGGGCAGGGAAAAGGAGAAGGTAAAATGTAGGGTATGAGCAGGGCCGGCCTTAGAGATTGCGGGGCCCAGGGTGGGGGAGAAATATGGGGCCCCATTGTCCCGCTGGCGGCAAAGCTACTGCCGGGCCTAGGGCCGAATCTGCCATTGCGCCGCCACTGGAAGTTGCCAGGGAGTGAGGTAGAGCTGGGGGCCTCTGCCTGTCCCTCACTTCCTGGCCCCTTCCACTGCCTGTCTCGGACTCAGCCAGGGAGTGAGATGCAGAGGCTCTGCCTCTCCCTCACTCCCTGACTGAGACTGACAGGCAGCGGAGGGGGACAGGGAGAGATGGGGCCTCTGCCTTTCCTTCACTCCCTGGCTGAGACAGATAGTGGCCAGGACCGGGGGGCCCCGAGCGTCCCCCCCCCCCGGCGTGGGACCCGGGGCGGCTGCCCCGAACTGCCCTGAGTTAAGTACGGCCCTGAGTATCAAGAAGGAAAGGTATTGGTCATACAATGAGGATTAGGGAGGGTTTTTTGTGTGCAAGCACCACAGTTCTGTAAATGCAACCTCACAAGCAGAGCTCTCGCAGAACAGAGAGAAAAAGCCTGGCCCTCCCATTATAAAGGGTTGCAGTGCCCTCCCCCAGAGCCCCCCTGATTGGTTGTGGGAGGCAGCAGGCATTGAGCAATCACAGAGTGCCATGAGACTGCTGGGGCCTGCTTGCGCTGCTCATTGGCCAGCGATACATCCATCAGATACTGCTGAGCTGCTCACTGCTCCCAACACAGGCACAGTTCAAGAGTTCAACCCTGTTTTGGCTCTGAGATGTCTGATCCCTTCTCCCCTCTCCACGTTTTCCCTCCAAAACCCAACTGCCACAACACTAATAATAGTGAGAATGATAACTACATTGTCATCATTATCATTGTCGTTATTCTCGATTTTCATTTTCGTTATTGCAAGAACAAAAATGACAATCTTCATTATCATTAATTGTAATATTGAAAATGACATGCACACCCCTAGGAGAGATAAATGGGACAGCTGCAGAGTAAATGGTTGCAGGATTGCAGCCATGTTAGTGCCCACCAGTATTATTACCTTCTTTTCGCTTCCATCCCTTATAACAGTTCTCAGTCTCTGCGTTCATTCCCTGCAAATCTTTCCCCCTGTGACTGTGCAGTTGATGTGAACGGAGAAGAAACCTGTTTAGTTGTGTCACCTCCGGGACCCACGATAGCGTACGGTCACTGCAGGCCAATTTGATTTGCTGTTAATGGATATCGCTTTTAACCTTCTGAAGTTTCTCAGGAATGTACCGCTAATATTTCCCTCTCTGTCTGTTCCCCTAAATAGTGTCGTATCTGACATGAGGCTTTTTGCTCCTGCCATGATTTTAAATTAAGATTAGAAGATAATACAATGCAAATTTAATTGAAGGGAAAAAGTGATTTTATTTATTTCTCTTTGTTCCCATCCTCCGAATATAAAATGCCAAGCAGATCGCATTGGCTGAGATACAGAACTGGGAGTCTGGAGACCCAAGTTCCATTCCTGGTTCTGTTGTTATACTAAGGCAGGGGTGAGCAACCTTTTAGAGGACACTTATGAGAAATACAGGTTGCAGGGCTGCATTGGCTCCAATGCACACCTACAGCCTGTATTTCTTATAAGCGTTCTCTAAAATTTGCCTATCTGGCCATCCTATTTCCCTCCCAGGGGGCACTTTGACAATTAGTATAAGCTCCAAGGGACTCCTAGAAGCTGGAGGGAAAGGGTGGGTTTATCTAAATCATGGATCTGTGCCATGACATGCTGGTGTGCACGGCATGCTTTCATCTCTTCTTCCCTTACCCTGAGTTCAGAGCAAGTACTGGATCCAGGAGCTCGCGTGTAAAGGGGCCAAATAGAAACTAGTCTCAGGCCTCATTTGGCCCTGGGTCTGATGTTCCCTACCCCTGCACCAAGGGCCTGGGCTAAAATCCACAAACCATTGACTCTCGAGAGTCTTCAATAGGATTACTCTGGAGTAAGTGGTTTATGAATCATGGCTATAGGCAATGAGAGTTTAGCCACTGATTCAATGGGAGCTGGATTTGATCCTTCCTCTTCTGAGTTACTCTAGAGAAACTATCTCCTCCCACTTCTGCTCCCACAGGCAGGGCAATATACCAGATATTGCTGTTGAGTGTTCAAAAGAAAAATCATTTTTGTTTTTCCAGGGTTTTTTGACACTACAAAAACGGTTGTTTTTTTTTAATTTTGGTGGTTTTCCCTGAACTAAAATTTTAGTTTTCAAAGTGCATCAATTTTTTTTTTACATGGGCCATGGCTGTGGGGGTGTGTGCATGCTGATAGGGGGGGGGGAGGGCGGGGGCATACAGGTGCACACCCATCCCCCACATACACATACCCTCACATGGAGCAACCTCCATTTCCCCCGGTTGCTCTGTGTGGGGGTGATGGGTGGAGGTGCCTGGGTTGCGGGAGTGCACACGCACCCCCATTCATCTGTTGCAGTGGTCACATGGGTGGCACCCACTCATGCCCACCCAGTGGACTTGAGCTTAGTTTTTAACAAATTTACCCTTAGTTTTTAATAAATTTCTGCTGCTGAAAACTGGAAAATGCAGTAGGAAGAAATGTTTGAACAAGCATGCTCAGGAAATTGAAAAACCTTTGGCTGGAGGAAAATATTTGAGGAGGGAGGTTGCTTAAGAAAATATTTGATTTTATTTACTTATTTTTTAAAACATCTCCCATCTCAGTTGGATTGCAATGGGTAGATACCACTTTTTAATTATATATGTTTAATGTGATTAGCACAACAGGTACCTGATCCCAGACTGGGGACTTTCTGGGTGCAGTCCTCCATGCATGGACTTAAATGGAGGATGATTATATTGTATTGCTGCTACACTATATACTGTGGTGAAATTGGGGCTGAATCGCTTCCCAAATCTGCATCACAGGGTCAAATCCAAAGAGATGCTGGACTGCCTCCCCCTGGGCTGACCCAGGACAGGCAGCCTGGGTGTACACGGTGCATGCCGGACTGCCTCCCCCTGGGCTGACCCGGGACAGGCAGCCTGGGTGTACACGGTGCATGCCGGGGCTGGGTACAAAACAAACACGTGCCCAACTGGGCCAACAGCCACACAGCCTGGGGGCAGGGAGAACAGGGACCATGCAGCCGACCATTGCCACCCCTGCGCTGCACTCCACCATGACAGGTAGCCATGAACTTGTCAGAAATGGAATAAATCTGTCAGGAGTCAATATATCAACAAAAAGGTTGAAAAAAACAGTACCGGAAGTAAACGTTCCGGAAATGGAAGTCGGCATTGTGAGACATCCGGTACCCAATTGTTACTGGGTTGATTTGGGTACTGGAAATTTGACAGATTACCTGGTTTTTGTGGGTATCCTCTTTCAGCTCTAGGGATTTCATAAGGGAAGCTTGCTTTTATTTCTGTTCTGTGGACACAATGGGTATTTTTAGATGGATGTGGAGTCTGGCCACACCCAGAGTTTCTCCGTTTCCAGTCCCGTCTGAGTCCATAACAGATGGGTTGGCGGTTTCCTTGGGCTGTGTTCTGCTCGTGGCCCCTGCCCCCACACACCATAGAGTTGTGGGTGCTGGGTTGATGCTCTAGGCTGGTGCCTGCAACTCTATGGTGCTGAATGGGAAAAGGGACAGCTGGGCATGGAGCTGCACTGTGGGTCCACCCAACAGATGGACGGTAGCTCCACATTTGGCCTGGACTTAGCTGGCCTGCTCCACACAGCGCACTCTGGGATGTTCTGGAGCACAGCAGGAGGGCTGCCCCAAAGCAGCCACAGCCAGCTCCATTTTGAACATCTGGAGGGCGGCTTTACATGGACCGACCAATCCAGGGGTGAAGCAAGCTGGCACGGGCAGAAATGGGGCTGCCATCTGTCTGTTGACATCCAATGTGGAAACTTCAGGCAGAGAGTAGGCAAGCTGCCCTGACTGAGAAACAAACAAGTCAGTCATTTAATTTCCTTGGTTGGGAGACCTTCAGGAAACAGACAGCTTGACTGCCTTGAAACCTTTCCTGGATGACTTGAATCAAATCTTAATGCAAGTCTGTCTCCCTCTCTCTCTCCCTCCCTCCCTCTTTTTCACCCTTGTTTAAAACAGACTTTGATTTGTCTGCCTCATTTTCATACCCACATCACACTCCAAATCACTTTAGAAAAGCATGCACGTTTAATCTGACTCCCCGTGCCATGTGTATATTGTTGATTACAGGCCTTTTTAAGATGCCATTATGACTGACTCTATGCATGCCCTACTGTCAGCAGCTTTTTGTTCTTTAAACCTCTTGAATGTTTTTGCTTGCCAGATTAGAGGCCTTCCAAAAATACTGTATGATTACTGAATTACTGTAAACTTTGCTCTGGGAGTGCCAGTCATTTTTGATTTGAAAAGCAAAACAGCAACAAAAAGCACCTGTCGTTTGCCATGTGCATGTCTGAGAGAGAGGCTATCTGGGAGGAAAACATCATGGCCAAAGAAAAACATTATTTTGCTATAAATCATATCAGCAGGAGGGTGTCAAGAGGCCATTTTTATAGCGCTTTGCATTCCCTTGTCAGTCCAGACGCAAAGCAGGAAAATTTGTCAAATATAAAATTCATATCAGATATTATTGTTGTGACTCTGGAAATGGAACAACCTATCCATGCTGGATATAAAAAAATCCTCAGCCTGGATAGGTTGTCCAATTTCCAGAGTCTAGATGGGTGGAGAATGGAAGATGCTGATTGGCTGAGGTTTTTCCACTCACTGTTTCAACCAGAACAGCAATAATATCTGATATGAATATTATATTTGACAAATTTTCCTGCTTTGATTCTGGACTGACAAAGGGGATGCAAAGCGCTATAAAAATGGTCTCTTGACACCCTGCTGCTGAAATGATTTGTAGCAAAATAATGTTTTCTTTGGCTGTAACTTATTTGTCATTTTTTTTTTTTATTAAGAAAAGAAAAATGTATGGATTGGTCTGATATTCAATAAAGTTGCCTTAAGATACAATTTACTGTCATGTTAGTGTGTGAGTGTATTTTGTAATGCTCACAAGCGTCTTAAACCAAAGGGGTTTTTTTGGGTTTTTTTGTCTAGGTAATTTGCCCTTCTTTTGAAACTTAATAATTTTGTTAATGCATCAGTTGGCCCCAGACACAAGAACGCTGCGTATGCAGGCAGGTGCTCACCCATCCCTGCACATCCCACACATAGAACAACCTGGTTTTTTGCAGGTTTCTCTGTGCAGGGGTGATGGGTGGAGGTGTGTGTTACACAGGAGCGCACAAGTGACTGCTTTCATACGAGACGCACCCACCCATGCCGCTGCATGAGTGCGTTTCGTGTAAAGAAGGTCACACACTCATTCACGCATGTGCTCTCACCTCTCACACACACACACACACACACTTTCTAACTGATCACACACACAATCATTCAGACAGACACAGTATACACATGCTGTCATCTCACACATTCATTCAAACTGATCACACACACACACTCATCCATACATGCTCTCACCTTACACACTCATTCAAATTGATCAGTCACGTACACTAGGCCAGGGACATAGGTAGGATGCAATGGGCACCTGGCCAAGAAATCAAGATGGGCCCCCCTCTTTGTGTCCCGCCAGCAGGCTTAGGGGTGCCGCCCGGCACGGTGGGCCTGGGGGAGCTGCTATCAAATACGCAAGACACCCAAAATGCAGTCAGCCTATTAAGCGCATTATGCCATGAAAAGAGACATATATCCAGTTCAGTTGTGCCCCCATAATCAATTCATGCTGCCCCCACCCCATAACCAGTTCATTTGCACCACCGTCTCCCATATAATCAATTCATGCTGCCCCCAACCCGTAACCAGTTCATTTGTGCCCCTGAGGCAGTGTGAATTGATTATGTGTGTGTGTGTGTGTGTGTGTGTGTGTGTGTGTGTG
>QEPC01009797.1:1835741-1871591 GCA_003113815.1 Sphenodon punctatus | reverse complement strand
ATAATAATCTCAGAACCATATTTGCAAATTTTCTAAGATAGAATAGATATTGCTTTACATCCTAAATTCCTACCTAAGATAGTATAAGTAAGACAGTTGTGAGAATGTGACCCTTTTTACATGGGCCTCTCCCACCCATAAACATGCAGATTTCTCCATGTTCATGGGTGGGGAACCCTGTGTGAACAATGCGGTGTGCATGCCCGCAGTGAGTGGGTGTGGGGTGGCCGCCTAACATGCATCTCCACTCGCCCCCCATCTTGTCCCCATGCACAGAGCAATGGGGGGAAACAGTGGTTGCTCCGTGGGTGAAGATGAGTGGGGTGTGAGTGGGGACGCATGTGCATAACCGCACACACATCCCCACTCACACCCCACTCATCCGAACACCCTTCCCATGGACTGGTGTGCCCACAGACCCACCACCTGGCAGAGCTGTGTAAAAACAACCTGTGAGGAGCCACTCAAAGAACAGAAGGTTGCTACCTTGTAAATAAGGTTCTTTAAGATGGCTCCTAACATTCTCATAACACCCAGCCTTAACATTCTCATAACACACAGCCTTCCAGCCCCACATGGATTTTTCTTATATTCCTAGAAAGGGTTGGAAGGAGCTGTCATTCTGAGGGGGAAGAGTGGCTTTTATACTAGAGGAACTCGAGACCATCACGTGGTCTATTATTTGAATAGGGTGAGCATGCACAACCAAGTTGTGAGAATGTTAGACACCATCCTGAAGAACCTTCTTTACAAGGCAACAACCTTCTGATCACTCACAAGGGGAGGAGTTGTTTGTAAACAAACAGTTTTATCTCCCAGATTGGTGTGCTGCTGCTGCTGCTCCTGCTGCAGCACTACTAACAAGCAGAGGCAGGTGAGGGATGGGGACCCCCTGACCTTCAGCCCCCACCCCACCCCTGGACTCCCCTTAATTGTTTATAATAACAGAACACATGTTTTGCTGGAGCAAAGCTAGACTGGTTGCCAATGCACTGTCCAATGAGAGTTTGCTACTGCTTTAACTATAGGATCATGACTGTGGTCCTATAACGTCTGATTGTAACATCTTTTTAGTCCAACTAGTGTACATGAAATTTGGCAGGGCTGTATCTCACACCTTCAGGATCATCTCTGATGAATATCAGAAAGATGTGATAAAGGCTCCCAATTTCATAAGCCTGCACAGTACATTCAGAGAATGAGCCTATGCCAGGGATTCTCTTATGTGATACTGTAGTATAAGATCTGTTTGTGAAGCCAATTGGCCAGCAGAAATGTCAGCCAAATATCGTCATTCTGTGCTGTGACCATCCCAACTTCTCTCCCCCACTTGTTACGGGGAAGTCAGAAGCATCTGTTTACAAAAGAGCCAATAGAGATTCTCTTATGTCCTCTGTCACGGTGCTGCAGGACATGATTGTGATGATAATTGGTCACCCTGGATGTGTAACCATGTCTCCCGATTGCTGGGATGCTATCCCCAAAGTCCCAGTTATGTCCCTTCTATGCCTGCCTCAGGACACCCCCTATGCCTACCTCGAAGCCACCACCTATTGGTCCTGTAAAGCTGGAAGCATGCAGTAATTGGCCAGTGAATGTGTCTGTCAGTATGTTGGGTTTCTCCCCATCCTCCCTCCTACAGCCTCTGTCCCCCTTCCATGCCAGGTGCCTGCTTCTGACTGGCACTGAATGGCACTGAATGTGGTGCTATTTATCCGAACAGTCTTCAAGGGGACAATGTCAATTGCTTATAAAATTGAGGAACTTTATCAAATTTTCCTGTAGTTTGGCAGAGATGTCTGGGAATGTCTGGGATATATCCTGCCAAATTCCTTTTAAACAGGATAAAATATAAAAATGTTACAGCCAGAAAAGCGTTTTTAAGTTAATGACTTCTAATATCAGGACCCTTTATCCAATCTTTCTGAAATTTGGCAGAATTGGTAATCTTGTGGAGTGACATAACATTCCCAGGTTTCATGTAATTTGAACAAAAGATAAAGATGTTGTAGTCAGGAATGTGTATGGAGTTTTTCTTAAAATCACAACATTCAATTGTTTCTAAAATTGGTTTTCTTTATTTAATCTTTGCAAACTTTAGTACATGTAGTGCCCTCCATTGTGGGTACAATCTCCCTATGTTTCATCAGAATTTAATAAGAAACAAAAACGTTTTTCAGGGTTTTTTCCATTATTTCAAAAACAAAAATTTGTTTTAGTTTTTGTTTTCATTGTTCTTTTTTGTTTTTTTTATTAAAATAACCAAAAAGAAACTAAGAATTTCATTTTCATTATAATTAATGAAAACGAATTGCACTCCCCTAAAAAATCCCTTATTCCCAACAACCCCTTATCCCAAACAACCCCAAGTCCAAAAGAAAATTCTTACATTATTATTATTATTATTATTAACAAACATTTATATAGCGCCAGCAGTGTACATGGCACTTTACAAAGTAATAAAATAGACACGGTCCCTGCCCCTAGGGCTTACAATCTGAGCGACAGGAGCTGGGGGAGAGACATAGGAAGGGGAACAGAGGGAGAGACAAGGGGTCTAACATTCATGAAGATGCGAGGTCTCAAGTGCACGTACTTGGCTTGGTTACGATGAGAATGACAGCAGGCAGGTCCATGTGGCAAGGATAAGGGTAAACAGATCGTAGGTATAGGAATAGTGGCTCAGCAGGATAAAGAGTCAGACAGAGCAGAGCGGAAGAGGTGAGTTTTAAGGAGAGATTTGAAGGTATGAAGGGAGGGGGCAAGGCGGATGTGGACAGGGAGGGAGTTCCAGGCATGGGGGGCAGCAAGTGAGAAGGGACGAAGGCGCTTAGGGGAGCAGGGAAGGCGTGGAAGGGTGAGAGAAGGGACAGAGGAGGAGCGAAGTGCACGGGCTGGAGTATGGAGGGCGATAAGTGCAGAGAGGTAGGGGGGAGCAAGGTTGTGAAGAGCTTTATAGGTGAAGACTAGGAGCTTGTGCAGGATTCGTTCAGGAAGGGGAAGCCAGTGAAGCGAAGAGAGGAGGGGCTGCACATGGTCGAAGCGACTGGCGAGGTAGATGACCCTGGCAGCAGAGTTTTGGACAGAGATGAGGGGAGAAAGGTGAGACCGGGGAAGGCCAGTGAGAAGGAGGTTACAGTAATCGAGGCGAGAGATGACCAGAGCATGAACAAGAGTTTTGGCAGACGAGACAGAGAGAAAAGGGCGAATCTTAGCAATGTTATGGAGGGAGAAGCGACAGGATTTAGCAACAGAGTCAATGTAGGGTTTAAAAGAAAGGGCTGAGTCAAAGATGAAGCCTAGGCTACGGGCTTGGGGGACAGGCAGGATGGTGACTCCATCAATAGTTATTGACAGTGAGGAAGGAGAGGAAGGATGAGGGGGGAAGATAAGGAGTTCAGTTTTAGCCATGTTGAGTTTGAGTTGACGTTGAGACATCCAGGTAGAGATGTCAGAGAGACAGTTGATGAGACGAGCTTGAACAGAGGGAGAGAGAGAGGGAGTAGAGAGATAGAGTTGAGTGTCATCAGCATAGAATGCTGTCCCGAAAATGAGCAGGCTCAGGCTGCATTCCCATCTGCGACGGCGGTGGTGGCAGAGGGAGGGGTGAGGGAAGACATGGCAGCACAGAGGAGCTGACAGACAGGAAAAGAGCTGGTGCGAATGGGGATCTGCCGCGGCTTCTCTCGCGCATGTCAGGGCGCAAAATCCTGCCCTGACATGCGCGCAAGAAGCTGCAGCAGATCCCCGTTCGCACCGGCTCTTTTCCTGTCTGTCAGCTCCTCTGCGCTGTCCCGTCTTCCCTCGCCCCCCCCTCTGCCGCCACCGCAGATGGCAACGCAGCCTCGGACGAACTTCCAGGGGAAGGGAGATCTGTTATTGGGGGCCAGCTACTGAGAACTCCTCTCTACGCATCCTTGCTGCTCCCACTTGATGGATAAATGATATATGTCAGAGGGTATTGCTGGCTAATCTTGGGGGGCTATGATGGGAAGTGATTTTTTTCAGACATGTAGGGCCCAGGCTGTTTAGGACCTGTAATAGGACACACAAAACAAGCAGATCTCATGCTTTTTTTGCTTAGAAAACTGTGCCCTCTAGCTGGAAGAAACTTTATTTTAAAACATTTTATCTTTAATTTTTAAAATGGAATAAGCCTTTAATAATCTTGAGTTTCAATGTTAGGGGAAGGGAAAGAAAAGGGTTCGTGAAGTCACTCTAGCTTTTTAGACCTCAGTAAACCGTTCTTAAGGATCATATTTGATGGGTTTTGCCCAGGTGTAAGTATGTAAATATTGTTTGGCACACATACTGTTGCCTCGTATGCATATGCAGGAGTTTGTGCAGTGTGCTTGTGTATCTTTCGTGGGTGAATGTTGGGAATTTCAATAACTTAGTCAATCGTCTCCCCCTCATGTCCCCTCACACAGAAGGTGTTTTAAAATGAGACACCCCCCCGCGCATGGACACTCACCGTCCACATGAGGGAGGTATCGTTTGAATACAGGTGCGTGCTCCTGTAACCCGCCCACCCAGTCCGTGCATGGGGAACTCAGGGAAAAGCCAAAGTTTTTTCCCATGCATGGATGGGGTGTGTGGTGTGTGGATGGGGCAGCTATGCATAGAGCTGATCACTTGAAGTGCTCCCCCATACACAGCGTCCCCACATGCGCCCCCCCCCACAAATCACACACACTTGACACGCCCCCCCCCCAACTAGTTTAAAAACACCCAGAATTTTCCGCATCCCAATCCACAAATTCCTAGGAGCTCTAGTGCTTATAGCTGGTCTTCTCTGCACATGATATTTGCATACATTGCAGGCTTCAGTAGATGGCGTAAAACTCAAGAACAGAAGCACCGAGAGTAAAATATTCCAGGGACAACTGTGATGCAATTTAGATTAGCAAGTAAGTTACCTGACATTGAATGCAGAGCAACTGCAGGTTTCTTAGTGGGTGAGTTAGCTTTGTGTTAGAAGATGTCAGTCAGGGCAGCGGTTAACCCTTCTAGTCTTATGTCATCTTGTGTAGCAGGGGCTTTGTTTTAGCATGAAAACCAGAAGAGTTTTATGGAGCTGAGCAAGCTACCAGCCTGGTCTAAGTGAGGGATGAGCTGAGACGCCTGCCTACATACCTTCCAACAGTCCCTACTGAGGAGCAAGAGTCACTGTTTGGGTGTCAAATCCCACTTTGTCCCTTCTTTCAGGGGGTCAAATACTCTCTTTTTGAGAAAGGAAGACAAAAAGACCAGAAGTCAGTCCCCAATCTATCCCCGGCCTCCAACACAAGGTGGACACACTTTCTTGGATGAGTTAGGCACCTAATACTTTTGAAAGACCAATGTGTCTTTCCACATCACCACCACTCCACGCGCCCCATTCCTGGATCCCCAATCCTAGATGGTGCAGGACAGGGCTATGTCAGAAAAGAAGTTGAGTTAAGGCGTCCTCCCTGCTCTTTTCAAAAGTTTGCTCCACCCTCACAGAGCACCATGATGAGACAGCACTCTAGGGGGGTGGGGCTACCCATGGATGTGTCAAATCTGGGCTCAGAAGAGCCTGACTACATCAGGCCCAGGTTGCACCCAGTTCAGTCAGTCCTGGGCCATCAGGGTTCTTCCATCCTCCTTGCTAGAGGAGGGGTAGAGAATAAAACTGAGGATGTCATAATGCCTCTATACTAATCAATCGTGTGACAGCACCTGGAATATCGTGTGCAGTTCTGGTCGCCCCATCTCAAAAAAGACATAACTGAGCTAGAAAAGGTGCAGAGAAGGGCAACGAGAATGAACAAGGGTATGGAACGGCTTCTGTACAAAGAGAGGCTTAACAAGCTGGGTCTCTTCAGCTTAGAGAAGAGAAGACTGTGAGGGGACATGATAGAGGTTTATAAAATCTTGAGTGGTGTGGAACGAGTAGACAGGGAACAGTTATTTACAGTTATTGTCTAGTCTCAAATAGTACTAGAACTAGGGGACACTATGGGTAGGTTCAGACGTGACGGGCTGTTTGGCCCGCCATGCTGAATCATGGACTGGAATCAGTCTGGCTGTCATTTAGACATGCTGGTCTGATTCTGCCTGGGAATTGGGGAGGGGGCGGGTCTGCACAGTGTGATGTGCGACCACACGGCCCCACCCCCTGCGCTTCCCCACCCTCCCGCCCTCTGGGAGACAGGCGTGTGCAGCAGCCTATCCGGCCGCTGCGCCCAATCCCAGACCGTGGTAATCAATCTAACCAGGCGGCCGGAGGTCTGAAAGCGTCGTCAATGTGATTCCCGCCAGAGATTCACTGGGATAAACATCTGACGGAAATCACATCAGACATTACAGTACAAACCGCCACCATGGGGGATTCACTGTGGTGACCGTGGTATCGTAATGTCTGAAATTACCCTACGTGAAACTAGCTGCTGGCAGATTTAAAACAAATAAAAGGAAGTACTTTTTCACTCAACACATAATTAACTAATGGAATTTATTGCCAGAGGACATTGTCAAGGCCAGTAGTATAGCTGGGTTTAAAAAAGGACGGGATAAGTTCTTGGAGAGTAGGTCCATTAATGGCTATTAACCAAGTAACTTACGGGATGAACTTCTTACTATCCGGAGCTGGGAGTGAGCAACGGGGAATGGATTGCCCATTGGGACTGTTGGTTCATCTCCCATGTGATCGAGATTGGCCACTGTCGGAGGACAGGATGCTGGGCTTGATGGACCATTGGTCTGACTCAGTCTGGCACTACTTATGTCTGCTGCTCTACAATGATATTTGCTCTCCAGACAGTTCCACTAGCATCATGCAGCTCCTCTCTGGAGCAGAGTGTTGTCCCTCCCCAGGTGCATTGTGGAGATCAGAGCCCTCCACTGTCTCCTTCAGAGCTGGGAGTGGTTAGCCAGGTTCCCTAGTTACCTGTGTTACTTATGGCTCTTACCTTGTCACCTTGACTGGTGAGTGAGATTCATCTTACCCCTCCTAATCTTTGAAGGAGGTGATTGAAGTGTATAATTAATCACTAAGACTGCTTTCACGCCACCTCCCCAGCACATATTTTGACTCCACAAGAAACTGCAGGATCCAGAAACTGCAAGGGGTTTGACTGGTCTGAAAGTCCCCCCCAAGCGGCGTTGCCAGCAAACAAACGCAGAGATACATTCCTGCTCTGTATCTCTGTGTGTGTTTGCTGGCAAAGCAGCGCAGGGGGGCTTTCAGACTGGCCGAACCCCATGCAGTTTCTGGCTCCCACAATCTCTAGCAGAGCCAAAATATGCATGGAGGAGGTGGCATGAAAGCTGTCTAAGATGTGACATTCTAGCTACAAGGTGTCCAGAGCATGTGGCCTCTTTATTCTTCCCTTGAGCTGAAATGGATAGCAAAAAAATTATTCACAACTAATAGCTGATATTCCTGACTAGTTTGGGGTTATTTGGTAATTAATCAGTTACTGTGGAAGTTAACTGTTGAATCAGATTACCAGATAATACCACAAAAATTAACTAGTTCACCGCATTCCCATTTACTGCATTATTTTATTACCACAAAACTTAACTAGTTCACCGCAGGCGCATTCCCATTTACTGCATTATTTTATTGCTGCATAACTGAATGTTACCATCCCTATTCTAAAATCAGGTCTGGAGGGAGGGCAGGAGGGAGGGAGGGAGTAAAGAGGAAAGGAATTATGAGTAAACGGTATCATGTTGTATCGCAGCAAATCGACAATCCAGCTGACAACTGGAAAATCTGCTGAACGGTGCGGCCAACTCCAAGCCCTGCAGCCTGGTGCATGCAGCACATGCGTCACGCATGCATGTACGCATGTGCAAATTGTGCGCACCCCAGCATGGGACCCGCGGGGCGCGTGCTAACCGTGCAGCAGTGTACTCACACACAGCAGCAGCACCCTCAGAGTTGGGATTGTGGCCACTGGATACCCTGCTCTCTCCTTTCCTACACATCCCCTAGTCCAATGCATTTCGGAGAAAATAAATAGCAGGTCTTTAGGGGTTTCCCCCCCACCCTTCAAATAATCACTCATGCAACTTTTCTGTTCGCAGAAGCAGTTTTCATGCTGTAAAGATAAACTTTAAGACTTCTCCTCTTCTTCTTTTCCCCTGCCCACTCCTCTGCTCCCCAAGTAATTCCTGGCCCAGTCCTCATTAGAGCTGTAAGGAAAAAGAGAGAATTTCTGTTCTGTGGGAAATGTCAATGGTTCAAAATTAGGTTTCCTTCTGAATCAGAATGAAAAAGGTGTAAAGTTTTAATTTGAAATGTTTCCAAAGTTGAAATGGGAAATGTTGACATTTTCAATTGGAACAAAAAAAGCAGTGAAATGAAACCATTTGACATTAGGAAACAAAACATTTGAAGTTTTTTTTAAAAATGTAGTGTTAAAATGTTAATGATTATTTTATTCTTTTACTGGGACAATCCCTGCAGGAAAAAAGAAAAGGAAAAAAAAGAAGAAAAAAAGAAAATCAACTCACTTGACATTTTCCTACCAAAAAAGCTTGTTTTGCACAATCCAGATCTTTTGACAGATTAGCTTCCCACTCCCAAAGTTTTCACTAGCCTTTGGGATTCTGTTCAGCAATTCTGCTCCAAAGAGTATTTATTTCTGTAAGATGTTCAGCCTGCTTTTCCATAGTATATGTAGTTTTCACCAGACTATCACAAACCTTAGGAAAGCCATCAAGATATACAAGTACAAAAGTACAGCTCTTACCTAATTTGTATTGTTTATTTTATTGCTATCTTGCCCTATCCCAAAGATTCATGGGCGGGGGGGGGGGTGTCAATAGAAAACATGAATGTACATTCCCTTAGAAACAACTCCCCAAACCCTAGACGTGCCTGCCAAATGCCTGGACAAATAGATAGCTCTTGCATCATCTCCAGAGAATGCTCAGACTCGGGCTTTGGTGAACTGCTTTCCTGCCCCCCAAAGAGCTGGGCTGCAAGAGTGAGGTCCTCTGAACTGCAACGGCTAAGGATGCTACCTCCTACACCCAACCCCCTTTGTTGCTTTAAAAGGCTGCCTTAAAATGAGGTGACCAAAACTGGACGCAGTACTCCAAGTGAGGTTTCACCAGTGCAAAATAGAGCGGAATTATTACTTCCCATAACCTGGAGACAGTGGCCACAATTCCGAGCAAGATCTGCATGGGTTCCGCATGGCACAATGTGCATTCAATGGACATGTGCACACTTAACACGCATGTGTGTGTGCAGGGCACGTGGGGCTTGGAACTGGCCCCAATGTTTGTTTGTTAATGTAGCCTAAAATTGCATTCGCCTTTTTTTGCAGCTACATCATATTGCTGACTCATGTTCACTTTGTGATCAACCACAATCTGTAGAGCCTTCCTCATCCTGGCTCTCTCAGGATCCCTATAATCATCTGCTATAGCAGAGGCTGGGATGAATAGAATGATTTCAGACTGCATTTCACTTAAAAGATGATTTGCAGCCTGTTTTTGAAGAGTAAAACCAGCTCTTTCATGGCATTAACGCTGTAACATGCCAGTCAACTCCTACATCTCGATTCCTTCTTTACTGTTGCCTAAATACTATACAAGTAAACTATGAGCCTCCTAGAAGATGCACAGGTAGCTGAATCCAATCTCTGTTTGTATGAATGTACTGCACAAAGCGAGACGGAGACTGAGTGTTAATTATTTAGGGCTAAGTTTGATATAGGATGAATCGGAGTATAAGTGGGCCGTGTGTAAAGGAACGAGGGAGTAGAATTTATGAGTTTGAATTTCAGATGTGTTGAGGAATTGATTATAGTAGAATCTGTGGGTGCCCACTGCTCAACATCTCTACAAAAGCAGGTTTGGTTTATTAAATGTGGAGGGAGAGTCAGTGCACAGCTTGCAGATATTGCATTCTACAGTGATATATGGAAGTGACACACTTGGAAACTCATCACACACACAAATCCCTACTCCAGGCTTGTACCAGTCACACTGTAAGCGCAAGGCTGCAGGCTGGTTGCTGTACCAGCTTGTTTAATTACTGTTGGCAGAGCTGGCTCTTGCTTACTGACAGATGGGAGGGGGGAATTAGGGATGTGCACAGTAACTCTCGTTTGTTTTCATTAGTAATTTTCTTTTCATTATTAAAATGTCATTCGTTTTTGTTATATTTTGTTAGTCTTTGTTTCGTTTTTGTTTTTACTTTTGTTTTTGATTTCCTTTGGTTTCAATGGAAAATACATTTTCAGTTTTAACTTTTTTATTTCTCATCTGCTTTTGATGACACTTATTGAAATTGTACCCCCAATAGAGGGCACTATGTATGCCAAATTTCATACTGAATGTTTAAAGGGATCCCATTTTATAAGCAGTTGAAATGTGTTGTTTTACAAACTTCTGTTTACACATTCCTGGCTGTAACATCTTTGTCTCCCATCCAATTTGGATGGACCCTGGCAAGATTGTACCACTCCAAAGGGGTACTATCCCTGCCAAATGTCAAAAGGACTGGATAAAGGGTCCCAATGTTATAAGCAATTTATCTTTGAATGCATGTCTGGCTGTAACGTCTTTGTATTCCAGCCAGTTTACATTCTATTTGTAAGGATTATATATCAGACCTTTAGGTGCATCTCTGCCAAATATCAAAAGGATCTGATAAAGGGTTCCAAAGCTATAAGGCTGCACAGCATCTGGAGAGTATGAGCTTATGCCAGGGATTCTCTTATGCTTGTCATTGTGGTACAAGATGTGTTTGTGATGCCAGTTGGCCAGCAGGAATGTCACCCATATATAATTCTGAGCTGTGAACACCCCAACCCTTCTCCATCACTTGTTATTGGGAAGTTGGAAACATCTGCTTAGGAAAGACCCAATAAGGGATTCTCTTATGTCCTCTGTCACAGTGCTGCAGGATGTGATTGTGATGACAATTGGCCAGCCTGGATGTGTGAACCATGTCTTCTGATTGCTGGGATGCTTCCCCTGGCCCTGTGCCTTGCTGCCTGAAGTCCTATTTATGTCACTTCTAGGTCCGCCACCCAGGATTGGTCCTGGAAAGCTGGAAGCATGCAATAAGAGAGACAATCACATCTCTGTCCCAGGAAGGGTGTCTTTGAAATGTCAAACCAATTATCCAGAGGATATATATGCCATCTCTTTGGTTTGGCACAGGCTTCATTCTGGGTGGGCACCCTGGGTGCGTTGGGGTGTCTGTCAACTTGCAGAGTTGCCCCAGGAGGGGGCAGGAAGATGTTGGGTAGCACCCCAGGTGTGTGGGGATTGGATTTGTGTAGCTAGCTGAACTCTTAAATTTCATGTAAAATGGATGGAACACACAGATGTTACAGTCAGAAATGTATTTACAAGTAAATTGCTTACAACATAAGCACCTTTTATCCAATCCTTCTGAAATCTGGCAGATGTAGTAACCTTGGGAAGTGGTATAACCTTGCCATGCTTCATCCACATTGACTGGGAGACACAGCCATTACAGCCAGGAGGGGGTTTTAGCTCCACCTTGAGATATTTTTATTGCTGATTTTATACTGTTCATATTTTGTTTATTTGTTGCTATATTATTTAAAGTTTTTATATGGTTTTAATATGTTGTGAGCCACCCTGAACTTCTATAGCAGGAGGGGGCAGCCAAGAAATTGAAATAAATATAGCATCGACAATGTGACTGGCACTGAGTAGCTGTGATTAGTGGCAGGTCCCTGCCCCAAGAGGCCTACAATCTAGGATGGACAAGGAAGAGGGGAAGATACGGAGATACTAGTGCTGTGAACAGGGTCAACTATTTGTATCTGTGTTTTTAGCAATCTCATTTATTTGTACTTTTATCTTGACCCATGTTCACTGCATTTTCCCCATATGGGTTATTTTGGAACAGAAGTGCAGTGAAGCTCTGCCACTTTTACCGGCCTATGTTTATGTTTGTTAAGCATTTATAACCTGCCCCTTCCTGCCAAATGGCAGCTTGGGGTGACGTACAATAAAAGAGAATATAAAAATACAAATTACATTATAAAACAAAATCAGCAAACCAACAAGGCCTTACTAAAACCCCAAACCTCCCCGATAACAGAAAAGAACCCCCCACCCACCCATTACCCATCTCCCTCAACAAACGCCTGGTGAAATAGCCAGGTTTTACATTGTCTGCAGAAGGAGGGACCATCCGGGGAGAGGTGGATCTCCACCAGGAGGGAGATCCATGGCCTTGGTGCGGCCACCGAGAACAACCTCTCAAGTTTTACCATTCAAGAAACTCTGGGGACCTCCAAGAGGGTGCTCCTGGATGACCGCAGGGGCCTATCCAGGATATGGGAGAGTGAGGTGGTCGCATAGGTACATGGGGTCCAGGCCATATAGGGCTTTAAAGGTCATAACCAATACCTTGAATTGGGCCTGGAAGACTATAGGTAGCCAGTGCAAAGAGCAGAGCACCAGTAGTATGTGCTTTCGGTGGCCTGTCCCCGCCGGGAGGCAGGCCTCTGTATTCTACACTAGCTGCAGTCTCTTGGTCATCACCAAGGGTGGCCCCACGTAGAGTGCATTGCAGTAGTCCAGTCTCAAAGTGATGAATGCAGGGATGACAGTGGCCAGGTTGGAGCCTAAGATATATGGCCAAAGACAGCAGACCAGATGTAACTTACAAAAAGCACTCCTTGCCACAGCCGCCACCTGGGCATAGAGGCAGAGCTGCGCATCGAAGAGCACTCCCAGACTCCACACCTGAGGGACCAAGGAGGGACGCACCCCATCAATGATGGGGGCCTCTACTACCTCGCCCCTTCCCACCAACATCACCTCCGTCTTGTCGGGATTCAGTTTCAGATGGCTCAACCTCATCCAATCCCCCACCACAGCTAGACACCGGGTAAACCCCAAGACTGCTGGGCCTGAGTCAGGTGAAAAGGAAAGGTAAATCAGCGTACTGATGACACCCAACCTCAAACACTCTCATGATCTCGCCCAAAGGCTGCATGTACACGTTTAACAGGACAGGGGACAGAACAGATTCCTGCAGCACTCCACACATGAGGTCCTGGGGAAAAGAAGTAAAATCCCCCAGAAACACACACTGAGTTGTACCGGCCAGGAAAGAGTGGAACTATTCAAGAACAGTTCCGCTCACCCCAGCACGGTCCCACAGGCGAGTCACCAACATCTCATCATGGTCAAAAGTGTCAAAAGCCGCTGATAGATCTAACAAAATCAGAAGAGTGGACTGATCTCAGTCCAACTCCTGGCGCAGATCATTGACCAAGGCCACAAGCACAGTTTCCGTGCCATAGCCCAGATGAAAGCCTGGCTGCAAGGGATCAAGGAAACTGATGTGGTCCAGATGCCCCTGGAGCATCCAGGCCACCACCTGTTCAATAACTTTCCCTAAAAAGGGAAGGTTAGAGACTGGCTGATAGTTGTCAAGGGAGTCAATGTCAAGTGATGGCTTTTTGAGCAAAGGTCACACCACAGCCTCCTTCAGGCACTCCGTGACCTTGCCCTCCACAAGGGAGGCATTGACAACCCTCACCAGCAATGGCCCCAGTGTCTCCTGGCTGGATTTCACCAGCCAGGACACGCATCGGTCCAGTTTGCAAGTTGTGGCCCTCACAGCCCCATGCATCTCTACCACATCAATGGGCAACACCTGCTGAAACTGATCCCAAAAAATCGGGCCAGACGGGGCAGCCAGAACCACAGGTACATCCACCACATCAAGCGCAGCATCGAAATTGTGGTGGATACAAGCAATTTTATCGCAAAATAGTCAATAAACATGTTGCAGCAAGCACTGGAAGACTCCAGTTCCAGATGGAGAGAGACCAACCGGCCAACATCTTCATCACCCAGAAAAGCTCTGCTGGACGAGACTTTGCAGATGCTATGATGGTAGCAAAGAACCTCCTCTTTGCTGCCTGCATAGCAATGGCATAGACTTTCAATGCAGCTCTGTTCTGCAATCGGTCGGCTTCATTATGAGTACAGTGCCACCATTGCTCTAACCGCCTTCCTGCCTGATTCAGCTGACACAGGACTTCTGTAAACCAAAGAGTCCTGCACCGCCAGAAAGAAAAATTTGATTAATTGCTGCTAAGTCTGTTACCAATTTAAAAAGAGGGATACTGGTTTGGGGTAGGTGGAGAATATGGCTGGCTTGGTTGGAGGGTTGTTAGCTTGGGGAGGTAGGAATGGGGGCATGAATCTGGTTTAGAGGGGGCTGATGACTCAGGGCAATTGGAATGGGACATGAACCTAGGTAGGTTCAAGGGATGTTGCTGGCTAGGGGAAGGGGACAGTTGTCTGGCTCAGTAATGTCACTTGTGGATGGAGTCACTTGCCTGGGGATTCATTGCTTCTCCCTGGGTTCGCTGATACAGCAGTGGCCCCTATAGGGAGAATTGAAACAAGAAATCTCAGTGAGTGCCATTTCCATGGGAAGCAGGGCATTCCCCGAGATTCACGCAACATGGAAACTCGGGCTTTCCCCTACACCCCCACCCCCGTTTTTGCCATTTACTGTTACTTTGGGCAAGTTGAACAGGGCTTCCACAGGCCAGTCCTAAGTCCTGTATGTGCCCTGCGCACACCCCCAGGGGCTGTCGAGATGAAAAAGTGCCAGCTAAGCACTGGGTAAGTGATAGAAATTGTCATAAAAGTGCTGTAAAACTGCCATAAAAGTGCCATAAAGTTCCTGGAAAGTGACAAAAAAGTCCCAGAAGGTGACAAAAAATGATGGGGAAAATGGCAGAAGTGTAGAATCACCAGAAACTAACAAAGTACCAATGGACACTCACAAGCACTCCCGCAAGGTCGGTATTTCTCTTCAGAATAGGAAGACTTGCTCTTGTCTCATCCGTACCTGCGAGATGGGAAGTCTCACTACAGGATCCCTAAACAGGCAGCTAAGCTGAGAGCTAGAGAGCAGCCCAGCAACAAGCTGGATATGTGTTGCAGCTTATGGGGCCCAGCCTGAGACCTTGGATACCATGATTTTCCAGAAATTTTGAGTTCACTTGGGAACTCGATTGCACAGCCCCTAGTATTTGTGTTTCAGATATGGAACACCAAAAAGTATGTTTTGTATTTTCCCCAAACCCAAATGCGCAGCCATAGGAGAGCCAGGGATATATTCAAGAAGTTGAGAAGTTACAGGTGCACGAACTTAGTTTAATTACAAGCGAAGAGTAGAGAGAGAGCAAGCATGAAGAATGAGACATACGGCAGGGCTTGGCAAAGTTCCCAACCCCAAGAGCCACATACCAAAATCTTCATGTGGCCAAGAGCCACAAGAGAGACAAGCACACCCAGTGTGCCCACACACTCCCACAAACCTTTCCTGCCTTGTGACAGGCTGGTGCAATCAACGCTTTGCAGCCCTGCCTGCTGAGATTCTGGGGAGCAGCTGCCATTCAGCTGCTGAGACTTGCGTCCAATGAAGTAAGATACAGGAGCATTAAGGCAGCAATGGAGTCCTGGCTCTGTGGTACAGTCCTCGCCAGAACCACATTTGAGCTTCCCAGGAGCGGTGTGTGGTTCCCAAGCAACCGCTTGGCCATCCTTGGTATATGGAGAAGCATCAGTGAGCTATCTGTGGGGGTGAGGAGCTAGGGAAAGCCGGATGGAAAAGGCGGGAAGGACTTGAAGGTCAGGAGGGAGGGGAAGTAGAGCATATATGTTCCTTCCTTCCAGGCATAGGGGGCAGCATGGGAGAAGGAGCAAACAGGGTTAAGAGAGCAGGAGAATCTGGTGAGGATGGTGACAGGGAAGAGATGTTCCCGGTTGAGAACATAGTTGGAAACGAGGGCAGGAAGACAGGGAGGAGCAAAGTCATGAAGAGCCTTGAGTACAGCATGACATTAAACACAAGACACTGGGGCAATTTCTTTTTCCTTCCTTTTTGGTGGAAGAGGGTGGCTAGTTCCAAAATAGCTGGTTCTTTGCGGTTGCTTGAGTGCCACGCTCCCTTTATGACACATCCTATGTATTTGTTCACAATTATTTATTTATGTATTTATTTATATTTATTGGCCACCCCCTCATGCCTATGGCATCTCGGGGTGGCTCACAACAGTTAAAACAACAATGAAATACATACAAACAACAATATGAATAATTAAAACTACCCCCCCAAAAAACTACCACCCCCCCAGTGCTAAGAACCTAGGTGAACAGCCAGGTGTTGCAGGCTTGGCAAAAAGCCATCAGACCCAGGGCCAAGTGAGCTTCCTCTGGGAGGGAGTTCCAAAGCCTCAGCCCGGCCACCGAGAACGCCCTCTCCTCTCCATCGTGGTGGAAAAAAGGAGTTGAAAGAATTCTGTGCCCTGCAGGTCTACCCTGGCTTCTGAACACCCAAACTCTTCCTCTTCAGCTAACTGGATACGTCAGTGTTGATTTTTTGGTAATTGTTGCTTGTGATAAATGAAGCGGAAGCAACAGGAATTATACAAGCAGAGTTAGAAACGATAAGAATTTATTGGGAGCTGGGGATAGGAAAAGCAAGGATTTCTCTTCCGGCTTTTCTTTGTTTGCTGAATTGATTATTTGTAACATTTAACGCAGGCATCAACTCTTATTTTGACATTGTATGTTTGTTTCTCTGGGCCATGGGTACAACATGTCCCATTTTCTATCAGCAGGCATTATACACAGCGTGCTGCAAACAAGCTGAGCCTGATATCCCCTCTGACTTGCACCAATTGTATTCCATTGATGTTAGTGAAGTTACTCCTGATTTACATTGGGATCTCTGTTGGTAGAGCCAACCCGTTTGTACTTCATAATGAAGAGATGCAAAAATGACTCTGGAATTTTATAGTGAATTGTATTGGTTTAAATTACAGAATAGAGGTGTATCAGTGTAACTGATCAGTTAGCTGAGATTTTTGTTTTTGTTCTCGGAATCCTTTGCCTACCTGTTAGCTTTAGCTATGACTTATTCATATGCGTTCCCATTTCTGCTTGCAAATTGCAGAGTCAGCTGACAGTTACCTGTTTTAATTTTCCCCAGGAATTAAAGAGGTGCAAGTAGGCTGAGTTCATGGGAGGACACTACCTACAGGCCATGTCAACAGTCTAGCTAGTTTTCAGTTTTTACTAGTGGAGCTACGGCATGATGAAAGATGACATTTGCATAGAGGTGAAAGAGGAGAAATAGGCCCTTTTTAAATGGGCCGCAGCTGTGGGGAGGGTAGGTGTCCACGCTGGCACGGGGATGGGGCAGGCAGGTGTATATGGGTGCACCCCGATCCCCACGCATGGAGCAACCGCTGTTTTGGCCAATTGCTCCGTGTGTGGGTGATAGGTGGAGGTGAGTGGGCATGCGTGTTTCATGGGAGTGCCCACGTCCACCCACCCGCCACAGCATTCACACGAGAGGCACCCATGCATGCCCACGCAGTGGACCTGCATGGGCATGTGTAGGTAACTCCTAGCTTAGTACCCAGCACTGTGTACGCATAGTTTGAATTATTTTTCCCTGCATGCATCACTTTGCACTTGTCCACATTAAATCTCAATTTATACCCCGCCCTAGCCCAAGAAATGGCTCCAGGCAGCTGACAATAATTTTAAACAACGTTCAATGTTGTCACAAAGTACATATAAAAGAAATCCCACCTCTCTCAAATCCCAGCCATTCTATTCCTCCCACTCTCACTTGGAGTTCCTCTCCCCCCCCCCCCTTTACAATAATTAGAAATCAATATGTATAAAGCAAACATGGCAAACAGAGAACAGATCGCACGTATGCCCAAACATCCCATGCTACCTGTTCCCACATCTCTCAACCAGAGGAGTCCTCACTCACTTTCTAAGCACAGGTCTCTCCCTCTCACAGAGGTCTGGTGACTAATCCTCAAATTTTCCCACCCTATTCTCACCCATGCCCTGTCTCTCCGCTACAGGGAGTGATATTATTTGGAGGGCTATCTGAAAGTGCTAAGAATTCATGAATAGTGAATCCATTTATTCATTTCAGCCCTAAACCAGATCAAAGACAGACGACATGATCCTCAAGCAGTTTAGTACCAGTGCTAGCTCTTAGCTCTGGCATGAGTCCTATTCATTTCAATGAGATTGATGCCAACACAAAGGGATAGTTCCGTTAAATTGCATGAGGATCACACACAGATTTTAGTCTCTCTTAAAACCTGCGGCTAATAATATTTAATATTCATTCTACTGAATGTGCTGTCCTGCACTGAAGAAGGCTGTTATAATATTTCTACTTCCATCACCTGGAAACTGGGGAAGAGACCTCCTCTGAGAGATTCAGATTACCCCTGTGGGAGCGGCACTCCAAGGGAGCATGTACGTCATGGGCTTATGGACTTTAAGTTGGTGTTTATGTTTGAGTTATCTCTCTGTACAGCTGAAATGGAGATTCTGACCAGATTTCGTATCTGGCAGAATTTCCTGTTCCCTCCAATCTGGGTCTTGAAGAATGCCGACTGGCTCCGATGCATCCTGTGTTTTTCTGGAGATCTGGATTGGAAACCTTAGGCCCCCTCTCCGATCTGCAGTATCATTTTGTGAATGCATAGACAGTCTTCTTGTTCATTGCGCATGTGCAAAATGGTGTGCACAAGGACGCTCCCTCTATGCAGAGCATGGCCATTTTGCACATATGCCATGCACAAAAATGTCCTTCTGCACATGCACAAAATGACATTGTGCATGGGAGGTGGGAGCCAGAGCAGGCGCCAGCTCCTCCGTCCCCCATTGGAACAGATCTGTGGAGATTAGGGATGGGCGAACAGAACCTAGTTCGGAAATTCGGTTTGGTTCGGTTTGAAAATCGAGTTTGGTTCGGAAGCTCGGTTCGGTTGACCGAACTGGTCGAGTTCGGTCCAAACTCCAAAATCCAAACCGTGTTCGCCCATCCCTAGTGGAGATTCAGCATGGTGTGTCCACCACACTGGATCTCCAGGGGCTGTTCTGTCCGCATGGAAAATCGCTGCAGAGACAGAATAGCTGATCTATTTCAGCCCTAGTTATTTAGCAGTTACCTATTTCTGGTGGGAAGCAAATACATTTGCCCTGGTAGCAGAAGCTTGAGGTTGTGATTCATTGACCCTGTTCCTGACCATTGATTGCAATGGACTTTGCCTTAACATTTATGATCAATAAGTGCAATTCTCTGGGCTCAGTTGAGCATGGGTGGTTTCATTGCCTTTGCTTCATAAGGAACAAATGTGCAGCAGAAAGGATCCTCCTTGAACAGGAGACCGGAGTCTGAGCAGGGTCTGTAGCTAGCCAGTTTCCAGCTTCAGGGACTTGGAGACTCCACACAGATAATTCTATGGCACCGCACAGACTGAAGTTCTCAGTGGTCACTTATCACTCTGATCCAGCCAAAAACTAATTAAAACTGTACCCTGCAGGACTGGAATGTAATGAGGCATTTAGTCTTAAGAAAAATAAATAAACGTGGAAACACAGGAGTAAACACAATTTTCCTAACAGATTTAATATGCTTACAGGAGAAGCAGAAGGTGATTAGGATCATAGCCTTCTGAGCCAGAGTTTGGAGGGAAGTTATCTCCGAGGATTGCTGCTTTTGCAGTTCCCTTTCTGTGCTGATAAATGCCTGCTGAAAACAGGATGGTCCTTTCCATGACCAGAGACCTTTAATTATCAATCCCTGCAAAGCAGGGGTGCAGCAAGGCTGAGGTGGACCAGGGCTCATGTGCAAATTACGGGCCTCCCGCTAAGGGCAAGGGGGTCAGATTCCTCCTAAGTGGCAGCCTTGGCCTCCCCTCGCAAAGGTTGTGGTGCTGCCCTGACTCAGTGAGGCCCCACCCCAGAGTGCCAACAACTCACCAGGAAGGATGCTTTAAGAGTTGGCAGGACCTGTACACTGTCCCTGCCCACTCTGAAAACATCCTCCTTGGTGAGGCCCTTTGCAAGTGGCCTGAGCACCGCTAGGGAATTTTCAGAGTGGGTGGGGAGGGGACAGAGTGTTGGCCCTGCTCTCTCCCCCACCCACTCTGAGCATATCTGAGAGGTGCTCAGACCGCTTGCAGAGGGTCCCCCTAGAGTCCAGGGCCCAAGTTCAACTGAGCCCGTTACTCTCTATGGGAGCTATGCCCTGCTGCTGCTGCTAAGTTTCTGTGCTGAAGGGAGATTTGATGTTTTAGGCATCAGCATTAGGATTTTCAAGTTTTTTTATTTTCAGTACTTGCCCTGTAGGTTCTAAACAAATATAGGGGTGTTTCATATAATCAAGCCCTGGATCTGTGCTGCTGTCTGCTTTTGACAGGTTAAGGTCCTGTTGACAGGTTCACCCCAGAACACTCCTTCTTAGGGAGTCTGTGCCTCAGTTTCCTCCTGAAGCAAGTACCAGATGTGCTGTTCCTTAAGCAACCGCTCCTGTGTATTGTAACAGTCTGTTGTTCCCCTATCCACTACCGGGATCCACCCAAGGTTCCTGCTAGGCAGTGGACTGTGATTCACAAATGCAAATACATACACTACACATAGAACTCTTAACAAATACAGACTCTTACTCTGCATCCCATGTTCCAGGGACTGCATCCATAGATGACTCATGGGGGAGGAGGCAGACAAGGGGACACGTGCCCTCCCCTGATTTTCAGAAGCCCTATAGAACCCATACTCAGCCCCCACTTCTGTGCCTCCCACTATTGACAGTAACCATCAACCAGTCACCTAGGTGGCCATACCTCCCCTTTAAAAGAGGACGCTTATGAAAAATGCATGGGACAGGGCTGCACTGGAATCAATACAGCCCTGCAACATGTATTTTTCATAAGTGTCCTCTTTTAAAGGGGGGGAATGGCCACCCTACAGTCACCCATGATTGCCTCAGACCTAGTTCCACCCCCTACCCCACCTCATCACCAGTCCCACCCTCATCCCCTGGGAGGCCAATCCTTCCACCTTCCCCTGTGGATCATTATCCCAGCTAGGGTCTCAGCTTAGCCTTAAATGATGAGGGAGTCTGGTCATCTGACCAACCCCCACCAATCCTATGCCCAAATAGCACTAACCGCCCACTTGACTGTTCAAGCCCTTGAAAGGAGTTTCTGGGAATCAAGTAATCGGGGCCAGAGGCCTCTTGGTGATAGGGAAGGCCTGAAAGAGGGAAGTTTGAGGGAGGGAAGGAGCAGAGTGCATGTGTTCAGGGAGGGAGTTCCAGGCATAGGGGGCACCATGGAAGAAAGGGTGAAAATAATTAAGGAAGCAGGACACTTGTGGGTGGGTGAGGGTGATGTCAGTGGTGCGAAGTTCCCAGGTGGGACACAATGGGAAGTGAGGGTGGGTGGCAAGATAGGACCATGCTGGAAAGGAGTGGGATGAAGAAGCTGGTTCTTCCCCCTTTCTGAGAAAGCCCTGCCCCCTGGAGAGTATTGTGACACCACAACTGTCCAAAGACAGCATGGCTAAGTCAGAAAAGAGGCCCCCTTTGACATGACCCCGCACCATTTGGGTCAAAGGTGGTGACCCCCTATGAGTACCCATGGCAGCTTACCCTGTAGGTCAAAGGAACCTAAATTCA
The DNA here is from genome assembly GCA_003113815.1 of Sphenodon punctatus. Lineage (NCBI taxonomy): Eukaryota > Metazoa > Chordata > Lepidosauria > Sphenodontia > Sphenodontidae > Sphenodon > Sphenodon punctatus. The sequence goes on along the minus strand of QEPC01009797.1, from coordinate 1,850,080 downwards.
AGGTCTGGTCACATAACCAGGAAGCTCACCGCCTGTGCATGGAGCAGCTCTTTTAGTAACGCCCCCCACCCCCCAAGTCTTAAAAAACAAGGCAACAATGTCAGCTTATTACTCCCCCCCATCACCTTTCTCCTCCCTTTGCCATGAATGTAAAAACATGACAGGGCGAGTTTGGCTCCCGGAGGAAGCCCGTCTGGCCCCAGGTCTGTTGGCGTTCCGCCGAGCCTGTGAGACCTGACTGTTCGCCCAGGCCTTTGGAGGGGAGGGTGGGGTGGGGGGGATTGTATTTTTAAAACATTGTTTTAATGAATTTTATTGTGTGTTTTTATGCCGTAAGCTGCCCCGAGATGCAGTAGGCATGAGGGGGCGGCTAATAAATATTTATAAATAAATAAATATCCTGTCAGGTTACATCCAGAAGTTGCAGGTAGCTGCAGTTTAAGGTGTGCGGTTCCCTTCAGGTAGCGCATGACCCTCTTTACCGCATTCCAGTCTTTCTGACTTGGTGCTGATACTTTCCTGCATAGGATTCCTATTGCTGCTGCGATGTCTGGTCTAGTGATGGTGGCGATATACAGTAGTTTCCCAATTGGTCTTCTGTATTGTTGGTTGTCTGGCAGTTGCATGCTTTGTTCTTCAGTCTCCTTCAGGTAGTTAGTTTCCATGGGAGCGCTTACTGCCTTGGCATCTTTCATTCTGAAGCTTTCTAGCAATTCTTCTATTTTATGCCTTTGGTTAAGGAGATAACTTCCATTATTTTCTCTTTCTACTTGCATACCTAGGTAATTGTGTGCTCTGTTCTGTTCTGAAACTGCTCTGTTGCTGATCTCTCCTTCGATCCTCATCCTATATCAGACCACTTCCTTGCCTCTTTCAACATTTCCCACTGTCCCCCCTCCTCTTCCCCTTCTCTACGCCCCTTCCGTGACCTTCAAGCTATTGATCCCCTGGACTTTGCCTCCTCTCTCTCTCCCCTTCTTCCTACAGTCTTCTCTTCCTCCTCCCCTGACTCCGCTGTCTCTGCTCTCAACGCCTCTCTCTCCTCCACACTTGACTCCCATGCCCCTCTCTCTTCCCGCCCTGCCTTCTCCCACAACCCCCGTCCTTGGCTCACCCCTAGTATCCGCCACCTCCGTTCTTGCACTCGTGCTGCTGAACGACTCTGGCGCAAATCCCATTCTCACGCTGACTTCCTTCACTTCAAATTCTGTCTCTCCACCCTTACTTCTGCTATCTCCCTTGCTAGACAACACTACTATGCCTCCCGCATTGAGTCCTGTTCTCGGGACCCTCGCCGCCTGTTCTCTACCTTTGACTCCCTCCTCAAGCCTCCCTGTCCTCCCCCTCCTTCTTCCCTTTCTGCTCAGGATCTTGCCTCCTTCTTCACCTCCAAGATAGACAAGATCCGCCTCGACATCGCTTCCCACTCCTCTCTTCCCACTCCCACCCCTCTCCCTCCTCCCCCTCCTTCTCTCATGTCCTCCTTCTCCCCTGCCTCCCTTAAGGAAATCTCCTCTCTGCTCTCCTCCTCCAACCCTTCCACTTGCCCCCTTGATCCCATTCCTTCCCGCCTCCTCACCTCCATTACTCCCACTGTCGCCCCTTCCTTCCTGCACATCATCAACCTCTCCCTCTCTACTGGCTCTTTCCCTTCTGCCTTCAAACATGCCACAGTCTCTCCTATTCTCAAAAAGTCCACTCTTGACCCCTCTGACCCTTCTAGCTATCGTCCTGTCTCACTCCTTCCTTTTGCTTCCAAGCTGCTTGAACGTGTTGTCTACTCCCGCTGCCTTGACTTCCTATCCTCCAACTCCTCCCTTGACCCCCTCCAATCTGGCTTCCGCCCCCTTCATTCTACTGAAACTGCTCTCGCTAAGATCACCAACGATCTTCTGGTGGCTAAATCTAAACGTCTCTATTCCATTCTTGTCCTCCTTGATCTCTCTGCTGCCTTCGATACTGTTGACCACTCACTCTTGCTGGATTCCCTTCACTCCCTTGGCTTTTGTGGCTCTGTCCATAACTGGTTCTCCTCCTACCTCTCTGACCGCTCCTTTAATGTGTCTCTCTCCAACTCCGCCTCCTCCTCCTTCCCCCTCTCAGTTGGTGTTCCTCAAGGCTCTGTTCTTGGCCCTCTCCTCTTCTCGATCTATACCTCATCCTTAGGCAAACTCATTGCCTCCCATGGCTTCCAATACCACCTCTATGCTGATGACACTCAACTCTATCTCTCTACTCCCTCTCTCTCTCCCTCTGTTCAAGCTCGTCTCATCAACTGTCTCTCTGACATCTCTACCTGGATGTCTCAACGTCAACTCAAACTCAACATGGCTAAAACTGAACTCCTTATCTTCCCCCCTCATCCTTCCTCTCCTTCCTCACTGTCAATAACTATTGATGGAGTCACCATCCTGCCTGTCCCCCAAGCCCGTAGCCTAGGCTTCATCTTTGACTCACCCCTTTCTTTTAAACCCTACATTGACTCTGTTGCTAAATCCTGTCGCTTCTCCCTCCATAACATTGCTAAGATTCGCCCTTTTCTCTCTGTCTCGTCTGCCAAAACTCTTGTTCATGCTCTGGTCATCTCTCGCCTCGATTACTGTAACCTCCTTCTCACTGGCCTTCCCCGGTCTCACCTTTCTCCCCTCATCTCTGTCCAAAACTCTGCTGCCAGGGTCATCTACCTCGCCAGTCGCTTCGACCATGTGCAGCCCCTCCTCTCTTCGCTTCACTGGCTTCCCCTTCCTGAACGAATCCTGCACAAGCTCCTAGTCTTCACCTATAAAGCTCTTCACAACCTTGCTCCCCCCTACCTCTCTGCACTTATCGCCCTCCATACTCCAGCCCGTGCACTTCGCTCCTCCTCTGTCCCTTCTCTCACCCTTCCACGCCTTCCCTGCTCCCCTAAGCGCCTTCGTCCCTTCTCACTTGCTGCCCCCCATGCCTGGAACTCCCTCCCTGTCCACATCCGCCTTGCCCCCTCCCTTCATACCTTCAAATCTCTCCTTAAAACTCACCTCTTTCGCTCTGCTCTGTCTGACTCTTTATCCTGCTGAGCCACTATTCCTATACCTACGATCGGTTTACCCTTATCCTTGCAACATGGACCTGCCTGCTGTCATTCTCATCGTAACCAAGCCAAGTACGTGCACTTGAGACCTCGCATCTTCATGAATGTTAGACCCCTTGTCTCTCCCTCTGTTCCCCTTCCTAAGTCTCTCCCCCAGCTCCTGTCTCTCAGATTGTAAGCCCTAGGGGCAGGGACCGTGTCTATTTTATTACTTTGTAAAGTGCCAGGTACACTGCTGGTGCTATATAAATGTTTGTTAATAATAATAATAGTAATGTGTTATGTTTCCTAGGTCTTTTGTCTCAAAGTTTTGATTCAGGGTTTTCATTATTCCGCGGTCATCCCCTTCTTGCTCATAGCAAATCAATATGTCATCAACGTAAATCAATATGAAAATCCATCTGTCATCCTGCTTCTTTGAATATAAGCAAGTATTCGCTTTACTTCTGGTGAAATTTTCCTTTGTGAGCACTGTTTATTTTTGTAGTCCATGCTCTGGCAGCTTGTTTGAGTCCATATATGCTCTTTTTCAACTTGCATACAAGGTCTGGTATTTCGGTGTCTTTGAATCCTGGTGGCTGTTCCATGTAGATGTCTTCTTTTAGTTCTCCGTGTAGGAACGCTGTTTTCACTTCCACATGTTTAACCTGCATTCCTTTCTCTGCTGCTATGCTCAATAGTGTTCTGATTGTGGTGTACTTGACTACTGGGGCAAATGTTTTGTCTTAATCTTCGCCATATTTCTGTGAGTATCCTTTAGCGACTAGTCGGGCCTTGTATTGTTCTGCCTTGCCTTCGACATTGTATTTGATTTTAAATGTCCACTTACATCTTATGGTCTTTCTTCCCATTGGTACTGTACAGAGTGTCCAGGTTTGATTTTCATGCATGGACTTTATTTCTTCTGTTGCTGCCTTTACCCATTTGTAGTGTTCCCCGTCTGACATGTATAAGACATCTTCCCATGTTGATGGCTCAGACAGTCTGTTGGTACTTGCTTTGTAGGACAGGCGGGTGGGCGGTTTGCCTTCATTTTCCCTGGTAGATTGTCTGATTTCAACATCTGCAGTTGATCGGGTTTGTTCCTGCATCTCAGGGCGCAGTCAGATGTGCGTTTAAATTGCACAGATGCCGCGGCGGCATAGTGTGATTTAAAGAACCCCGCACTTCCGGGTTAGTGTGAATGTGGTGAGCGCGCACATTTCCACTTAGCCCGAATGTTTGGAGTGCAGTTTGAAAAGCTGCTCAGAGCAACTTTTCAAACCGCACTCCAAACATTCGGGCTAAGTGGAAATGTGCGCGCTCACTGCATTCACACTAACCCGGAAGTGCGGGGTTCTTTAAATCGCACTATGCCGCCGAGGCTTCTGTGCAATTTAAACACACGTGTGAATCCCCTCTCAGTTGAGCTTGTACTGACTTCAACTATTTGTTCAGGATGCTCTTCTCCTCCTGATTCTTGTAAGGACATTACACTGTTGTTTGGTTTTTCCTCAAAAGTCACACTGTTGCTGAGAGTTACTTTGTCTGTGTGTGGGTTGAGGATTCTGTATCCGTTGGAGTGTTCACTGTATCCAACAAGAATCCCTTCCGCAGCTCGGTTTTGTAGTTTGGTGCGTTACTCTTCCGGAATGTACATGTATGTCTTGCATACAAACACTTTGATGTGTCCCACACTAGGCTTCTCTCCATACCAGAGTTCATACAGAGTTTTACTCACTGTTCTTGAGTAGAGTTGATTCTGTAGATATGTTGCCGTAACTACTGCCTCGCCCCAATATTTTTCTGGGAGTCTGGAGTCAGTCAACATGCACCTGATCATTTCAGTTAAAGTTCTGTTCTTTTCTTACAGCTACCCCATTTTGCTTGGGTGTGTATGGTACCGTCTTCTGGTGCTCTATCTCTTGGGCTCTCGGGAAGTCTTCAACTCTCTTTCCTGTGTATTTGCCTCCATTGTCAGTTCGGAGTGCGAGCGGCTTGCGTTGGAATCTGTTGCTTGTCATGGTTATCTAGTCCTTTAGTTTTTCCAGTACTTCATCCTTATGCTTCATGAGATATGTGACTGAGTATCTTGAATAGTCATCTATGAATGTCACTAAGTATCTGTTCCCTCCAGGTGTGGGTACTTTCATGGGGCCGCACACATCGCTGTGTATGAGGTCAAGTGGCTTGGAGGTTCTTGTCTGGCTTGCCTTGGGGAGCGTTGCTCTGGTGACTTTAGCTTTGATACAGCATTCACATCTCATGGTCAAGGGACATGCTGTGACTATCAGGTCTTTTGTCAGCTGCTGTCTTTGAAGTTCCTTTATACTTTCCGGGTGCCTGTGACCCAGGCGTCGATGCCACAGATGAATACAGTCCTTGTGTTGCTCATGTGCAGTGAGTTTTGCTTGTTCCTTGGTTGCACTCAAGCGATACAGGTGTTCATCTGCATAGGCTCTGGCTAGGACCCTTGTCCCCTTTTGAATTGTGCATTCATTACCCCAGAACTTTACGGTGAGCCCTTTCTCTGTTAGGCGTTTAATGGATAGGAGTCCTCCCTCTAAACCAAGTACATACAGCATATCCTTTACTGGTATCGTTAATGTGCCTCCATGTGGCTTGTTGCAACTTAGAATTCCTTCACCAATACCGTCTGCAGTGATGCTGCTTCCATCAGCGAGGTATATCTCTTCTTTGTTGCTTGGGTCCAATTCCGTAAAGAAGCTCTTGTTGCTGGTCATGTGACTCGTGGCTTCAGAGTCGACACACCAGTCCTGTGATGAGTTAGCCTGTGTTGCTCTAAAACATCCACTCCACTGTTCTGTGTTTGTGTCACTGATTGTAGCCTTGGCCCTTTGCTTAGACACTTGTGGAGATCGCTTTTGTTGTTCTGCCTTCCATACGGAGCAGTCTTTCTTTAGGTGTCCTTCTTTCTTGCACCAAAAACATGCCCTTGTTTCCTTATTGAGCAGTCTGTTATCTGCTATTCTCAGGACAGTTTCCTTATTCTGGTCCTGATTATCTTGCATGATTTCTTTCCTGCGCTGGAATTCATCCATAAGTCTCCCTTTTACAAATTCCAGTGTTAGATCTGCCTCAGGCCGTCTCTCTAGGGCGTTTATGAGGGCGTTGTATGATTCAGGCAGGCTACAGAGAAGTAAAGCCGCCACATGGTTGTCTTTTATCTCTTTACCGATGCCTCGCAGTTGTGCTATCACTTCCAGCATTGAATTTATGTGATCCTGCATCTCCTTCCATTTACCAAGTCTCATCTGGTACAGTTTCCTTAGGAGAAACAGCTTACTGTTCAAGCTGGTCCTTTTTATGCAGTTTCTGCAGTGCATTCCACATGCCCTTTGCTGTGGCCTCACCCCTTATGTGGATTAACTGGTCATCTTCTACTAGTAGGCTTATGGTTGCCTTTGCCTGTCTGTTCTTTCTATTCCACCCCTCAGGGTTTGCTGCAGGTCTGTCTGTAGTGATCACCTCCCACTGGTCATCTTTGGATAGGAACATTTCTACTTTAAATTTCCACAACTGGTAGTTTGTGTTATTCAGCTTGCAGACCGACAGCTTTAATTCAGAGCTGCTGGCCATGCTTGGTTCCCTCCCCTCAGATTGGGATTCTGGTTCTTCTGCTTACTTACTGTTAGCAGGCCTCCTCTGGGAGTTTCCTTTGGGCCTCTTTTCCTTTCAGCTCACTTCCAGTCTTTCTGGGTTGTTCTGAAGAGGTCTGGGCCCATAACCTGTTGCAGAGTAATATCTAATTCATAGTCATTAAAGACAAATGCAGCTGAAGGTTTAAACAAGAACTTTACTTTAGCTTTTCAGACACAGATCCTTTAGTTACATCTAACTAGTATGAAGACAAAGGAAGACAAAGGAGATGAAGGAAGGGGAACAGAGGGAGAGACAAGAAGTGTACCATTCACGAAGATGTGAGATCGCAGGTGCACGTGCTTGGCTTGGTTACACTGAGAATGATAGCTGGCTGGTCCGTGTGGTGAGGATATGAGTACACAGACCTCGGGTAACAGATTGTACTGGATGGAGGGTATCAGCAGGAGTTAGGTGAGGGGATCAAGGAGTCAAGGAGGGAAGAGCAGAAGACATGGGTCTTGAGGAGGGATTTGAAGGTTCGAAGGGAGGGGGCGAGACAGATATGGACAGGGCGGGAGTTCCAGGCGTGAGGAGCAGCTAGGGAGAAGTGACAAGGGCGGTTAGGGGAGCAGGGGAGGCGTGGCAGGGCAAAAGAGGAGACAGAGGAGGAGTGGAGTTTATGGACTGGAGTACAGAGGGAAATTAGTGCAGAAAGGTAGAGGGGAGCAAGGTGGTGAAGAGCTCTATAGGTGAAGAGCTCATTCAAGTAAGCCAATCCATCCTTCACTCAGGAATGAATATGAGTGGAACATAAGAAATCCATAGTGAGTCAGACCAATGGTCCATCAAACGTAGCATCCTGTCTCCGACAGCGGCCAATCCCGGTTGCATGGGGAAGTACCAGCAGTCACAATGGGCAATCCATTCCCGGCTGATCACTCCTTGCTCTCAACAGTAAGAAGTTCCCATCTCATAATCTACTTGGCTAATAGCTGTTAATGCATTAGGAATTGATTAGGCAGGTTGACCATGGTCAGAGACATAAGAAGGATGAGGTCTGAACAAATTCAGTTCAGCTAATTTGATGCATAAGCCTCAGGCTGGCACAAATTAAGAAGGTCCATGAGAATAAAGCTGTAAATAACTGACACTCTAGCAGAAAAACATATCTCCAACCCCAGACAGCCACTATCTCTGAGAAAACAAAGAAGGCCTGAAAGAAAAGGGAGGTAGCCTCAGCAGGTCAGACCAGCAACTAGGCAGTAGAGAAAAACTCCCCAAAAGCAAAAGCAGCTTTAATGGCCACGCTCCAAGTGACAGAGAAATGAATGGTCAGCTTATTTCTGCACTTGGCATGTTCAAAGAGGGGACCCTGCAACATGTATTCATAATAAATAAAGCTATAAAAGGAAATGCCCAGGGCCTTATCTCTTGTCACTGGCTTTTGCGGCTACTAGCATTGCAGTGAGCCTGTGTGGGCTTCTGACCCTTACTGTCGCTCTCAAAGATCCAGAGACTCCTGCCCAGCTATCTGCTGGGCCCTCTCCTCTTCTCCTCTGAACCAGCTTGCGTCTCGGACCGTGGCCTCTGACACGTAAGATATCCTAGGTTGGGTTACTGGGGTTCTTAACTGGTAACACTGCCATGTCCAGATGTTAAGTGTCTATCCAATAAAATTGAGTTGAACCCAGTACCCACATACTTTGGCTTGTTAATTGGCGGCCTTCGATCCTGTTTGGGGTAGACTGAGGTACAGCAAACTCATCTATTTCCTAACAAATGGACCTATTCTCCAAGAACTTATGCAGCCATACTACTGGCCCTGACAACCTCCTCTGGCAAAAAAATCTATAATTTAACTGTGTGTTGAGTGAAAAAAATACTTTCTTTTATTTTTAAAAAATCTTCTACCAGTCAGTTTCATGGAATGTCCCCTAGTTCTAGTGCTATTTGAGAGGGTAAATAAACATTCCCTATCTACTTGTTCCACTCCACTCGAGATTTTATAAACCTCTATCATATCTGCTCTGTCTTCTCCTCTTCAAGCTGAAGAACCGTAACCTATCAAGCCTCTCTTCGTACAGAAGCTGTTCCAAACCCTTGATCATTTTTGTTGCCCTTTTCAAGTTCTACTATAGATTTTTTGAGATGGAGTGACCAGAATTGCACACAGTCCTCAAGGTGCAGTTGCACCATCGAGTTATGTAGGGGCATTATGATATGTTCATTTTTATTTTCTGTCCCTTTCCAAATAATTCTTAACATTCTGCTTGCTTTTTTGATGACTGCCACACACTGAGCTGAGGATTTAAATGTATTGTCCACAATGACTCCAAGGTCCTTTTCCTGAGTGGTTATTCCTAATTTATTTAAGTTATTTATTCAATTTTTACCCCACCCCTCTTAAAACAGCTCGGGGCAGCTTACAACAATAAAACAACCACATGTAAAATATATCTAAAACAATATCAAAACACAATAATCAAGTATTTAAACAGGGCCTGGGAACTCAATAAAACAATAAATAGGGTAAGGGAGATAAAAACCCTCTAACCCCCACCCCCCTCCCCAAAGGCCTGGGCGAACAGCCAGGTTTTACAACTACGCCGGAATGTCAAAAGGCTTGGGGCCAGGCGAGCTTCCTCTGAGAGGGAGTTCCAAAGGTGCGACCCGGCCACCAAGAATGCCCTCTCCATTGTGGCCCCCCGCTTAATGCGGGGGACCTCCAAGAAGGCACCGCCGGCAGACTGAAGGAGCCGCTCTGGGGCACGAAGGGCGAGGCGGTCCCTGAGGTATGAGGGGCCCAGACCGTGAAGGGCCTTGTAGATCAACACCAAAACCTTGAACCTGGCTCGGCATGCTATTGGCAACCAGTGCAGAGTCCAGAGCACAGGTGTTATGTGCTCCCGATGACTCGTCCCCGAAAGGAGCCGGGCTGCCGCATTCTGCAGTAGCTGCAGCCTCTGAACCAGGAACAAGGGAAGCCCCACGTAGAGCGTGTTGCAGTAGTCCAGCCTCGAGGTGACGAAGGCATGGATGAGGGAGGCCAGGTCCGGGCCGGAGACGTACAGACGCAGCCTCTGCATCAGATACAACTGGCGGAAGGCAGCCTTCGCGACTGCCTCCACCTGCCGCTCCAGGTGGAGATCCACATCCAAAATCACCCCCAGACTCCAGACCTGCTGAGCTTTAGGAGGGTGAACCTCCCCCCCAATCAGGGAGGCCACTACCTCCCTCACTCTCCCCACCAACATCACCTCCGTCTTATTGGGGTTGAGCTTCAGTCTTCTCTGCCACATTCATTCCACCACGGCCTCCAAACACTGGGATAGCAATGAGACAGCAGGGTCTGGGTCAGTTGAAAAGGAGATGTACAGCTGAGTATCATCAGCATATTGGTGGCATCGCACCCCGAACCCTCTCATGACCTCCCCCAAGGGCTGCATATATACATTAAATAATAATGGAGACAGAATAGAACCCTGTGAAACGCTGCATGATAAAGCGCGGGGGCAAGAAGTCTCATCCCCCAGCACCACCCGCTGGCTTCTCCCTGAGAGGAATGAATGGAACCGAGATTGAAAAGGGTCCAGGAAACTGACGCTATCTAGATGCGCCCGGAGCTGGATCACCACTGCCCGCTCAATAACCTTTCCTAAAAAGGGAAGGTTGGAGACAGGTTGGTAACTGACGAGCGCATCCACGTCCAAGGATGGTTTCTTCAGCAGGGGGCGCACCACAGCATCCTTGAGGTTGGGCGACAACCTCCCCTGCTGCAAGGGCGTATTCACTACCCTCGCCAGCACCGTCCCCAATGTCTGTCTGGAGGCTTTCACCAACCAGGACGGGCATGGATCAAGTTCGCAACAGGTGGCCCTCACAGACCCCAAGACATCCGCCCAGCATTGTGTACATATAGTTTGGATTATTATTCCCTATGTGTATCACTTTGCACTTGTCCACTTTAAACTTCATATGCCATTTAGATGCCCAATCAATTAGTCTTACAAGATCCTCTTGCAATTCTTCACAATCTGCTTGTGTTTTAACTACCTTGAATAACTTTGTGTCATCTGCAAATTTGATCACTTCACTCTCTACTCCTTTTTCCAGATCATTGATGAAGATATTAAACAACACCGATCCCAGTACAGAGCCCTGTGGCACTCCACTATTTACTTCTCTTCCTTGTGAAAACTGACCATTTAGTCCTACCCTTTGTTTCCTAACCTTTAACCAGTTACCAATCCATGATAGGACACAGCCTCTTATCCCATGATTACTAGTTTCCTCAAGAGTCTTTCATGACTCCTGAGGGACCTTATCAGATGCCTTCTGAAAATCCACACACTATATCGACTGGCTCACCCTTATCCACATGCTTATTTACTCCCTCAAAAAACTCCAGTAGATTAGTGAGGCACAACTTCCCTTTGCTAAATCCATGTTGATTTTTCCCCATTATGCCATGTTTATCAATATGCCCAGTAATTCTGTTTTTGACAATCATCTCCACCAGTTTGCCTGGCACCGACATGAGGCTCACCGGTCTATAGTTACCAGGATTGCCAATGGAGCCCTTTTTCAATATTGGCATTACATTTGCTACCCTCCAATCCTTGGGTACCGTGGTAGACATCAGCAATATATTACACATTATCATTAGTAGGTCTGCAGTTTCATATTTGAGTTCCTTCAAAACTCTCGGGTGAATACCATCAGGTCCTGGAGATTTCTTTCTATTTAATGTGTCAATTTGCTCTAGAACCTCTAGAATTTGTGGCAATTTGCTCTAGGAACCTCTAGAACCTCTAGAACTTGTGACAGTTCTTCCGATTCATCACCTACAAAGACTAGGTCTGGTGTGGGTATCTCTCCAATGTCCTCCGCAGTGAAGACTGAAGCAAATAATCATTCAGCTTCTCCTCAATATCCTTATCGTCCCTGACCCTGAGTGGAGATAAAGCTATCCACCCAGTGGACCACATAAGAGAGTGTCTGAGGCATCATCTTTGAAACTTCCATTCCCAATACTACCCCTTTTTATGCCATTCTTCCCACCCTGATTAAAATAGGTCGGGGTGGCACAGTTTCCCAGCCCAAGAGCCACAGCTACAAGACACTTTTCATTGATCATCAGCTTCCCCCAATCACGGGAATGAGGAAGTGCAGCATGTCTTACTGTCTCCCCACATCGAAGCTCTGGTTCCTGGGTGGTCTAACAGGTTTGGGTTGCAGCAATAGTGGCTCAGAGAACAGAAGCCCTGCTTCTGTGGCCCCAAAAAGGCTTAGGTTATAACGACAGTGCAAAGGTGGCTTGACTTCTCTTGCTTCTGTGGGAGCTATGTGGACACCCCCCTAAGCATCCACTTCTGGTTGCACATTCCTGAGAGACGCATGTTGTTCCCAAACTGCCATTTCCCTACCTTTGGAATAAGTAAAGCTGAAACTAATGATTGTATAGTGCTAGGGACATTGCTGGCACTATATAAATACTATAAAAATAATAATTAATAATAATAATAAATCATAATATAATAATAAAATCAATAGTACATTTTGTGTTTTTATTCACATTTTCAGATAGCCCTTCAGCTATCAGAATAACATCCACAAAGAAAATGGTATTTCCATATCTGTGTGTTTAGTTATTTTTTTATCTGTTATACACATAGTTTTTGCTATTCAGATTTTTGTGTATTCTTTTATTTGTTAATTCGTTTTGACGCTATTACTTACCAGGGTGCATGTTTAATAGCCAAAGTAACTGAATGACTAAGTTAACAAATATTGGAACCAAATATCAGAAATGAATGTATGAATAAGCAAATACCTGAACTAAAAATATCCAAAGTGGATATTTGAACAAATAGCAGTTCATAGCTACTCTACTGGAGACTGGCCCAAGCAAGCAAATTCATCAGCTCTTATATTCAATACAGATACAGATATTCATTTCACATCTAATAATAGGGGAGCCAAACGTTTTCTGAGACTTTACCACTTGTATCTTCATTCTGGAGTATTTTCCAGGCCAGGTTCTCAGCAGAGAAGTCAGTAGAGGTGCCCCGCTTTGCACCAGTTGAGTTTCTTGCCCAAAGGCTCCAGTAAGCTGACAAATAGCGGAGCCGCAATGCACTGCAGGAAAACCGTTTTGTCTTCTATCGCCAAGAGCAGAGACTCATTCTTCTTTGGACTGAGTCCAGGCTATTTTCCTCACAGAGATTTTTCTTTGTCCTGTGTGCTGCATTATGTTTATGCTTTATGATGGTTTGAAGAGATGCAAGTTAAACCTTAACGAGTTTCTGTGCATGAGTCTTCAGGAAACTAAATGCTATTCCGCCTCCTTTCCCCACGCTCCAGCTCCCTCCACCCACCTTGCATCTGAGCAGCCATATAATCATATGTTGCTGAGTAAACAATAAGGCCCTCGTGTTCTAAATACGGTGTAAATGAAACAGTAATGACAAAAAACACAGGTTTTCAATTCTCTAATAAACAGATGCATTCAGAGAGCCCTGCTCATTTGTTAAGAGTGACATGGAAGCATTCACACAAGTATTTTAGCTCACTGATGCTTCATTGCCTGTCACGGCTTCCATTGCAGATAGGGATGAGGAGGCATTTTGGTTTGGATAAGGCCTTAAAAGTGTGATTGCCTTGCCTCTCTGCAATTTTGAATCCCTTTCACCCTCCTAGCAAACCAACCAGATTCTTCTTCTTTTTCTAGGTGTCAAGGCAGGTGGCTAAGGGTGTGCATGCATTTTTGTTATTACACTAACAATAATGAAAATTGTTGTTTTCATTATAGTTATTGTAACAACAAAAATGACAAATCATAATAATAAAAATAGAAATGAAAATGACATTTTGTTTTTGAAATAAAGGGAAAACACTGAAAACTGTATTTATGGCTATATTTTTTGTTTCTTATTCAACTGTGCTGAATATTGGGGAAGTTGTACCTCCTATGGAGGGCATTCTGTGTACCAACTTTCAAGATGATTGGATAAAGTAAACTGATTTTAGAAGCAATTGAAGGTTGTGATTTTAAGAAAAGCTCCATACACATTCATGGCTGCAATGTCTTTATCTTCCATCCAATTTGCATGAAAACTACGAATATTATGTCCCTCCAAAAGCTTAATACTTCTTCCAACTTTCAGAAATATTTGATAAAGGGTCCTGATGATATAAGACATTAACTTGACAATACATTTCCAGCTGTAACATTTTTTTTTTCCATCCTGTTTACAGGACATTTGGCAGTAATGTATCACATACCTTCCCTGTAACCTCTGCCAAACTACAGGACAATTTGATAAAGGGACCCAATTGTATAAGAAATTGACGTTGTCCCCTTGAAGACCATTATTCAGATAAATAGCAGCACATGCAGTGCCAGTCAGAGGCAGGCACCTGGCATGGCAGTGGGAGGGAGGCTGTAGGAGGGAGTATGTGTAGCAACTCAAAAGACTGACAGACATATTCACTGGCCAATTACTGCATGCTTCCAGCTTTACAGGACCAATCAGTAGTGGCATTGAGGCGGGCATAGGGGGCGGCCCACAGGTGGGCATAGAAGGGACATAACTGGGACTCTGGGAATAGCATCCCAGCAATCAGGAGACATAGTTTACACATCCAGGCTGACCAATTATCATCATAATCACATCCTGCAGCACTG
>QEPC01009797.1:1805623-1827814 GCA_003113815.1 Sphenodon punctatus | reverse complement strand
TATGGAAGCTAGTACTCCGGTAGGATACAGTGTGAGGCAGTTAAAAGGTGGGGGCAGGGTTTACCTAAAATGGACAGATGCCTCCTTTCTGAAGTTATTTGGACTTTTATATTCCCTTGTGGTCTCTCAGATTAGAGAAGATATTTTGACTGCCTCATCTGTTGAGGTGGCAGAGCAGGCCTACAGCCGACTGTCCATTATTTTGGAAGGTGTAGTGTCCCAGCCTGCATCACGGTTCTTAAAAAATCGACAGTCTCATAAGGGATGGTTTGACCAAGAGTGTGGGCAGGCTAAAAGACACTTAACTGAATTAAGGAAGAGATGGCATAATGTCGGTACTCAACACTGCTGGGAGGAGTTTATCGTAGCCAGAAGAGAATATAAAAAACTGTTAGGAAAGAAAAGATTAGAGAAGTCTTCCCAGTTTGGGGCTGAACTTAAAGTGGCGACTAGACTGAAGGACTCAAGGAAGTTCTGGAAATTAATAAAACCTGGTAGGACAAATGTGACCTCTTACAGCCCGCCTCCTATTTCCGGAGAAACGTGGTTTACATTTTATAATTCGATTTATGATGAAGTGGTGGAGGCAGAATCACAATTGCAAATGGAGTTGTCTGAAACTCCTGAGGAGAACCCTTTCTCAGTCACTCTTACGGAAGACAGAGTACATACATATATAAGGATGCTCTCTCAGAATAAGGCTCCAGGTATAGATTTGTTTCCCGGCAGAGATGTATAGAGAGTACATCTCCTGGTGGGCTCCAGTTTTGGCCAGGTTATTCATCTCTGCCATGAACAAAAACAGATACCCACTTCTTGGTCTATTTCAGTTATTGTCCCTATCTTTAAAAAGGGTAGTAGAGAAGACCTCGCTAATCACCGACCAATTAGCCTCCTTCCTATTATAGGAAAGTTATATTCCCGCTTCCTTCTGGAAGAAATGGACAGTTGGGTAGCAGCAAAGGGGCTATTAGCAGAAGAGCAGGCAGGATTTCACAGAGGGAGAGCTACCACTGATAACTGTTTTATCCTTGCCCACTTTATAGATAAATATACTTTGATTAGAGGCTCTAGTTTTTTTGTTGCCTTCATTGAGTTTACGAAGGCTTTTGATACTATCAATAGGGCAAAAATGTGGTCTAACTTGTTTTGTATGGGTATCAATCCACACCTCCTGGATCTAATAAAGTTATTACATAACAATGCTACAGCAATGGTGAGGTTAGACAATAGAGGTAATTATTCGCCGGGTTTTAAAGTAGATACTGGTGTGCAACAAGGTTGCCTTTTGGCGCCATTGCTTTTTAATTTATATATTAATGATCTAGTGGAGGCAATGGATAAAGTGGGAGCAGATCCTCCCAGAGCTGGTGACCGTGCAGTTACAGCTCTATTATATGCTGCTGATGTGCTACTCCTAGCCCAAACCCCAATTGGTCTCCAAAAATGTCTTGATAGGCTTGATAAATATTGCATGGAGAATAGCATGAAGGTGAATGTAGCAAAATCTCAAGTCATTGCCTTCGGGAGGCATAAGACCAGCTATAACTGGAGAGTTGGCACTGCTCCCTGCTTCCTAAAGTTAGAACAGCCACCATACTTGGGTATGACATTTTCAGCTTCCGGGACATGGAATGCA
Organism: Sphenodon punctatus; assembly: GCA_003113815.1. NCBI lineage: Eukaryota > Metazoa > Chordata > Lepidosauria > Sphenodontia > Sphenodontidae > Sphenodon > Sphenodon punctatus. The sequence goes on along the minus strand of QEPC01009797.1, from coordinate 1,826,175 downwards.
CACAGGGCCAGTTTAATCTGTAAAACTAAAGCCCCAGTTGCAGGGATTTTGAAACACTACAGAACTGCTCGGTATTCGGAAGTTCCTGCAGTTCTGGAGGTTTCCAAAAGAAAATGTCTGGCCCAACTTTTATTTGGGGCTCAATTATCTATCCCAGCTTATGACTGGGATGTCGAGATTGTACAAAACAATTTTATTAGAGGACTACTAGGGGTTTCTAGGGTAACCCAAATCTCTATGTTAAGGTTGGAGATGGAACTACATTCAGCGATGACTCTGGCTAAGATAAGAGCCTTATCTTATCGGGTCAAGGTGCGGTGTTTGGATGTTTCACGGTTGGACTATCAGTGCTGGGTGGAACAATGTTTGCATAAAGGTTCCTTACAGTATAGCTGGTGGAAAGAAATCAGTCAGACTCTTCATGAAATAGATCTGTTGCCTGAGTTTTGTCTCTCTCTGCCACTGACTATGATGATTCTATTAGGCAAAGGTTTTTAGATATCTCATCTCGGACTGACATGGCAAGTATTGCAGACAATAGAACTGCACCACTGTATGCTATGTTAAAAAACCAATTCTCCCTCGAAACCTGCCTGATAATAAAGTTACAAAATGTTACACTCTGCAGGATGATTACACTATTAAGATTCCATTTAATAGAAACGACAGTAACAATAGGTAGGAGGACTGGAGTGGAATATAAGTTGAGATGTTGCTCATATACTTCTGGGATTGTTGAAGACTGGGAGCACATTCTGTTTGTGTGCCCGTATTATTCCGAGATAAGGTTGGTATGGGTGGAGCCCTTATTGTCCCACAGGCCATTTGCCTCGACTGTTCAAAATATGGTTTTTCTTTTTTCTTCCAGTGACTTCAGTACATTGCCATCCCTAGCTACCTTTGCGCTCTTGTTAGAGTGCGAGAGTAAGTGTATACAACTTCAGACTACATCATCATCTTGATAGTCTTGAGTCAGTGGCTGTAAAATGTCATTCTCTGCCTGAGGCAATTCACTAGAGAATTGATGTATATTATATTATGTATTATCATCATTTGTGGTGATTGTTTTAATTTATTTTTATTTTTATCTGAGAATTGCTTGGTGTAATAATTATGATCTTTTTAATATACATTGGATTTAATTACTTTTGTGCTATGTTCTTGGATATGACAAAGGCTAATTCTAATAAACTGAACTGAACTGACTAGCTATGTAATTTTGTTGATGAGAATTTTATTTATTTATTATTTATTTATTGAATTTATACCCCGCCCCTCCTGAATCCAGCTCAGGGTGGCAGAAAGCCTGGAGAGATTCCCCATGTGTGTAAAGTTATACATGCATATGTGATGAGCTAGGGTTTGAGGCACGGGCAGTATCTGGGATCATGTCGGGAGTGGGGATCCAGGGTTCAGAGCAAGACAGGGTCAGATCAGAGCACAGAAGTCAAAGAAGGACAGAGCAGATGTAGGGCAGAACAGATTCAACAACAGGAAGAAGAGCCAGTCAAAGCTGGTCCAGGCACATGCAGAATAGAGTTGAGGAGGAAAGAAGAGGTTCAGCAGCAATGGAGCAGGTCCTAGGAAAAGGGAGGGGGCTGTGAAAGCCAGCAGCATAACTAGGTTCAAATGGAAATTAGATAAATTCTTAGAAGATAGATCCATAAATGCCTACTAGCTGGGGGTTAAACCCCTGGCTACCGGTAGTTGAGACTGGTCAGCAAGAGATGGAGTCGCGTGTCCATGGCCTGTACATATACTCCTCTTGAGCTACTGGAGCTGGCTACAGGATGTAGCCATGTACAGGATGCTGGGCTAAATGGACTGCTAGTCTGACCTGGTATGGCACTTATGTTGTTATGTAAAACAGGAAAGAAGAAACAGATGATCTGTCCAGCTTCCTTTGGCCTCAGGCCAGCCCCATATATAGTCAGCCAGATATCCAACCAGGAGGTTGGAGATGTGAAGCAGTGATGAGGAGCTGGTACAGCATGTATTATTTATTATTAATTATTATTATTATTATTATTAGCATTTATACAGCGCCAGCAATGTACCCACCGCTTTACAAAGAATAAGATAGACACGGTCCCTGCCCAAGAGCTTACAGTCTAAAGACAGGGGGCGGGGAGACAGGGAAGGGGGAACAGAGGGAGAGACAAGGGATGCGACATTCATGAGGATGCGAGAGCTCAGGTACCCGTTCTTGGCTTGGTTTCAGTAAGTTGGGAGTTTACAGATAACTGGTGGGGGATAAAACTGGGTGGGGATGCTTAGCAGGAGTTAGGAAGGGTAGAGTGGAAGAGGTGGGTTTTGAGGAGGGATTTGAAGGTACAAAGGGAGGGGGCAAGGTGAATATGGGCAGGGAGGGAGTTCCAGGCGTACAGGGCAGTGAGGGAGAAGGGCCGAAGGCAATTGGGGGAGCAGGGGAGGGGTGGGAGGGTGAGGGAGGGGATGGAAGAGGAGCGGAGTGCTCGAACAGAGGTTCAGTGGGAGATCAGGGCAGAGAGGTAGAGGGGAGCGAGGTTGTGAAGGGCTTTGTAGATGAAGACAAGGAGCTTGTGCAGAATACGCTCGGGAAGAGGGAGCCAGTGGAGAGAGGAGAGGAGAGGCTACACGTGGTCAAAGTGACAGGCTAGGTGGATGATCCTGACAGCAGAGTTTTAAACAGAGATAAGGGAGGAAAGGTGAGAGCGGAGAAGGCCAGCGAGGAGGAGGTTACAATAGTCGAGGCATGAGATGACTAGGGCGTGGATGAGAGCTTTGAAAGAGCAGACAGACAGAAAAGGGCGGATCTTGGCAATGTTGTGGAGGGAGAAGCGGCAGGATTTGGCCACGGAGTCAATGTAGGGTCAGGGGCGGATCCAGAAGTGATATGGATGGGGAGGCTGTAGTCCAAAGTTAGTATAGCTCCACCCAGGTGAGCAGGCCCTGCCTCTAGCCCTACCTCCTACCAAGTGGGCAACAGTGTTAGGCCACTTTATCCCCCACCCCAAAGCCATGGGAAACCCCCCGAGCCACAGCTCCAACAGGGGAGAGGGACTCAGGTTCAGTGGAGCAGTGGATATGATACCTGGGCTCCAGCTGCTGCCTGAAAGTGGGCATCAAACACAGATGGTTAAGTAACCCCTTCCCCTAGTCTCACTACAGGAAAATACAAAGTCTAGGGGCAAATCCTCATTGTACCCCATGCCAAAGAGGGAAATAAATCAGGGAGGGGAAAATGTCTCCTTAAGCCCAAAGTAGATGAGGGGCAAATCCTCACTGTGCAAAAGAGGGCAATAAAAGAGAGGGGGGAAATGCCCCCTTACAAGCCAATCAGGTAAAAAGCAAATCCCCACTGCACTCCATACCCAAAGAGAACAATAAAAGAGAGATGGGCAAATCCCATCACCCTTGTAGGGGTGTGCATGTCATTTTCATTATTACAATAACAATAACAGACATTGTTGTTTTCATTATCATTATTGCAATATCAAAAATGACAAATAATAATGATGAAAATAGAAATAAAAATGACATTTTGTTTTTGAAATAAAGGGAAAACCCTGAAAAGCATATTTCTGGCTGTAACTTTTTTGTTTCTTATTCAATTCTGATTAAACATGTGGAGGGTGTACCCCCAATGGAGGGCACTATGTGTACCAATTTGTGAAATGACTAGGTAAAGGAAACCGATTTTAGAAGCAATTGATTGTTGTGATTTTCAGAAAAGCTCCATACACATTCATGGCTACAACTTCTTTATCGTGCATCCAATTTGCATTACACCTGTGAATATTATGTCCCTCCATAAGTTTAATACTTCTGCCAATTTTCCAGAAAGATTGGATAAAGGGTCCTGATGGTATAAGACATTAACTTGAAAATACATTTTCAGCTGTATCATTTGTATATTCCATCCTGTTTAAAAGGTATTTGGTAGGAATGTATCACATACCTTCACTNGCCAGCAGATTTAAAACAAATAAAAGGAAGTACGTTTTCACACAATGCATAATTAACTTATGGAATTTGTTGCCAGAGGACGTTGTCAAGGCCAGTAGTGTAGCTGGGTTTAAGAAAGGACTGGATGAGTTCTTAGAGAATAGGTCCATTAACGGCTATTAACCAAGTAGCTTACGGGATGAACTTCTTACTGTCAGGAGCTGGGAGTGAACAACGGGGAATAGATGGCCCATTGTGAGTGTTGGTTCTTCTTCATTGCGATCAAGATTGGCCGCTGTTGGAGGACAGGATGTTGGGCTTGATGGACCATTGATCTGACTCAGTATGACACTAATGGTCTTATGTTCTTATATACCTCCCATGGGCTCTCCCAGTAGGCCAGATCTTGTTCGGTCTCACTTAGATAAGCTACTTGAGATGGTAGAATCTACATACTCTGAAGCTTTATATTTTGTGGTAGGAGATTTCACTACAAGGACTGGTTGCACAGCAATAGAACAGTTGAATAAAAGCCTATCTGAAGCAATGGAACTACCAGATAGGGTATCCAAAGATTTGATATATTAGTGAGGACGGCGAAATCCTTGCTGATCTCCTTTGCCAATATCATTTGATTATGCTCAATAGTAGATCAGAGGAAGATCTTTTTGGTGAATATACCTTTAATGCACCACAGGGGTCAAGCGTGATTGATAATTTGTTGGTGCCCATATTTTACTTCCATCACTTTCTGGCTTTTACCATAGTAATCCGTCCGGATAGCAGCCAATCTTCCAATGACTTTTTATATGGAAGCTAGTACTCCGGTAGGATACAGTGTGAGGCAGTTAAAAGGTGGGGGCAGGGTTTACCTAAAATGGACAGATGCCTCCTTTCTGAAGTTATTTGGACTTTTATATTCCCTTGTGGTCTCTCAGATTAGAGAAGATATTTTGACTGCCTCATCTGTTGAGGTGGCAGAGCAGGCCTACAGCCGACTGTCCATTATTTTGGAAGGTGTAGTGTCCCAGCCTGCATCACGGTTCTTAAAAAATCGACAGTCTCATAAGGGATGGTTTGACCAAGAGTGTGGGCAGGCTAAAAGACACTTAACTGAATTAAGGAAGAGATGGCATAATGTCGGTACTCAACACTGCTGGGAGGAGTTTATCGTAGCCAGAAGAGAATATAAAAAACTGTTAGGAAAGAAAAGATTAGAGAAGTCTTCCCAGTTTGGGGCTGAACTTAAAGTGGCGACTAGACTGAAGGACTCAAGGAAGTTCTGGAAATTAATAAAACCTGGTAGGACAAATGTGACCTCTTACAGCCCGCCTCCTATTTCCGGAGAAACGTGGTTTACATTTTATAATTCGATTTATGATGAAGTGGTGGAGGCAGAATCACAATTGCAAATGGAGTTGTCTGAAACTCCTGAGGAGAACCCTTTCTCAGTCACTCTTACGGAAGACAGAGTACATACATATATAAGGATGCTCTCTCAGAATAAGGCTCCAGGTATAGATTTGTTTCCCGGCAGAGATGTATAGAGAGTACATCTCCTGGTGGGCTCCAGTTTTGGCCAGGTTATTCATCTCTGCCATGAACAAAAACAGATACCCACTTCTTGGTCTATTTCAGTTATTGTCCCTATCTTTAAAAAGGGTAGTAGAGAAGACCTCGATAATCACCGACCAATTAGCCTCCTTCCTATTATAGGAAAGTTATATTCCCGCTTCCTTCTGGAAGAAATGGACAGTTGGGTAGCAGCAAAGGGGCAATTAGCAGAAGAGCAGGCAGGATTTCACAGAGGGAGAGCTACCACTGATAACTGTTTTATCCTTGCCCACTTTATAGATAAATATACTTTGATTAGAGGCTCTAGTTTTTTTGTTGCCTTCATTGAGTTTACGAAGGCTTTTGATACTATCAATAGGGCAAAAATGTGGTCTAACTTGTTTTGTATGGGTATCAATCCACACCTCCTGGATCTAATAAAGTTATTACATAACAATGCTACAGCAATGGTGAGGTTAGACAATAGAGGTAATTATTCGCCGGGTTTTAAAGTAGATACTGGTGTGCAACAAGGTTGCCTTTTGGCGCCATTGCTTTTTAATTTATATATTAATGATCTAGTGGAGGCAATGGATAAAGTGGGAGCAGATCCTCCCAGAGCTGGTGACCGTGCAGTTACAGCTCTATTATATGCTGCTGATGTGCTACTCCTAGCCCAAACCCCAATTGGTCTCCAAAAATGTCTTGATAGGCTTGATAAATATTGCATGGAGAATAGCATGAAGGTGAATGTAGCAAAATCTCAAGTCATTGCCTTCGGGAGGCATAAGACCAGCTATAACTGGAGAGTTGGCACTGCTCCCTGCTTCCTAAAGTTAGAACAGCCACCATACTTGGGTATGACATTTTCAGCTTCCGGGACATGGAATGCACACAGGGCCAGTTTAATCTGTAAAACTAAAGCCCCAGTTGCAGGGATTTTGAAACACTACAGAACTGCTCGGTATTCGGAAGTTCCTGCAGTTCTGGAGGTTTCCAAAAGAAAATGTCTGGCCCAACTTTTATTTGGGGCTCAATTATCTATCCCAGCTTATGACTGGGATGTCGAGATTGTACAAAACAATTTTATTAGAGGACTACTAGGGGTTTCTAGGGTAACCCAAATCTCTATGTTAAGGTTGGAGATGGAACTACATTCAGCGATGACTCTGGCTAAGATAAGAGCCTTATCTTATCGGGTCAAGGTGCGGTGTTTGGATGTTTCACGGTTGGACTATCAGTGCTGGGTGGAACAATGTTTGCATAAAGGTTCCTTACAGTATAGCTGGTGGAAAGAAATCAGTCAGACTCTTCATGAAATAGATCTGTTGCCTGAGTTTTGTCTCTCTCTGCCACTGACTATGATGATTCTATTAGGCAAAGGTTTTTAGATATCTCATCTCGGACTGACATGGCAAGTATTGCAGACAATAGAACTGCACCACTGTATGCTATGTTAAAAAACCAATTCTCCCTCGAAACCTGCCTGATAATAAAGTTACAAAATGTTACACTCTGCAGGATGATTACACTATTAAGATTCCATTTAATAGAAACGACAGTAACAATAGGTAGGAGGACTGGAGTGGAATATAAGTTGAGATGTTGCTCATATACTTCTGGGATTTTTGAAGACTGGGAGCACATTCTGTTTGTGTGCCCGTATTATTCCGAAATAAGGTTGGTATGGGTGGAGCCCTTATTGTCCCACAGGCCATTTGCCTCGACTGTTCAAAATATGGTTTTTCTTTTTTCTTCCAGTGACTTCAGTACATTGCCATCCCTAGCTACCTTTGCGCTCTTGTTAGAGTGCGAGAGTAAGTGTATACAACTTCAGACTACATCATCATCTTGATAGTCTTGAGTCAGTGGCTGTAAAATGTCATTCTCTGCCTGAGGCAATTCACTAGAGAATTGATGTATATTATATTATGTATTATCATCATTTGTGGTGATTGTTTTAATTTATTTTTATTTTTATCTGAGAATTGCTTGGTGTAATAATTATGATCTTTTTAATATACATTGGATTTAATTACTTTTGTGCTATGTTCTTGGATATGACAAAGGCTAATTCTAATAAACTGAACTGAACTGACTAGCTATGTAATTTTGTTGATGAGAATTTTATTTATTTATTATTTATTTATTGAATTTATACCCAGCCCCTCCTGAATCCAGCTCAGGGTGGCAGAAAGCCTGGAGAGATTCCCCATGTGTGTAAAGTTATACATGCATATGTGATGAGCTAGGGTTTGAGGCACGGGCAGTATCTGGGATCATGTCGGGAGTGGGGATCCAGGGTTCAGAGCAAGACAGGGTCAGATCAGAGCACAGAAGTCAAAGAAGGACAGAGCAGATGTAGGGCAGAACAGATTCAACAACAGGAAGAAGAGCCAGTCAAAGCTGGTCCAGGCACATGCAGAATAGAGTTGAGGAGGAAAGAAGAGGTTCAGCAGCAATGCAGCAGGTCCTAGGAAAAGGGAGGGGGCTGTGAAAGCCAGCAGCATAACTAGGTTCAAATGGAAATTAGATAAATTCTTAGAAGATAGATCCATAAATGCCTACTAGCTGGGGGTTAAACCCCTGGCTACCGGTAGTTGAGACTGGTCAGCAAGAGATGGAGTTGCGTGTCCATGGCCTGTACATATACTCCTCTTGAGCTACTGGAGCTGGCTACAGGATGTAGCCATGTACAGGATGCTGGGCTAAATGGACTGCTAGTCTGACCTGGTATGGCACTTATGTTGTTATGTAAAACAGGAAAGAAGAAACAGATGATCTGTCCAGCTTCCTTTGGCCTCAGGCCAGCCCCATATATAGTCAGCCAGATATCCAACCAGGAGGTTGGAGATGTGAAGCAGTGATGAGGAGCTGGTACAGCATGTATTATTTATTATTAATTATTATTATTATTATTAGNGCTGTTTGTCAGTCGACTGATAGATGGTTGACTTTCCATTATTATGACACTTCAACTGGGTCACTTGTGTCACCAAGTTAGAAAGATGCACACGGAGAAGTTGATGAGATAATTTGTCTTCTCCTTCAAACTCTGGGGGACAAAAATAAAACGATAGTTATTATTGATAGACACTCAGCCTGTTGCCAGAAGTCAGACTTTTCTGAGTAACTAGAGAGAAATAAGGCTGCAAAAAGTGTTTGTTTGCTCATATAGCCTGGTTATATTAGGGATGTGCTGAGGAAGATGGTGCTTAAAACTATATTTGGGATTGGAGATGAAACAAATATTCAAAGTGAATATATTATCTGTTGAATTTAGTTGCTTTGAACCAATATCAGCACAGCAAAGCAAATATTTATCCCATTTCATTCGGTTATCTGCTTTGGATAGTGTAGTTTCTGGCTATTTGGTTTATTCTGTTGTTTGATTGTTCAGTTTGGTTATTTGGTTTATCGTGCATGTGCAACAGCACTAAATAATAGAGCCAAAAGGAAGTAACTGAATAACTGAGATGAATGAACCAATCAAACTGAATAGTGGATATGCAAATATCCACCTTTGGGTATGAATATTATTCAGATATTCAGATGGCTATCCAAATAATATTTGCGAATAGAAAAACACCTATTCATTTCACCTCAATTTGGTATATCTAAGATGTGTCCATTGGCACCAAAAACTTGCAAGTTGTTTTCATGGGATTTCAGTCCAAAATGGCAGAAATCCTATGGAATCAAATGGTCATGTGAGATGTACACCATCTTGAAGGGCCATAAAGTAAATTCTCAGTAAAGCTGCAATATGTACAAGTCCTACATTTATAATGTTCTATAGGTCTAGAATTTTGTGGGGGGGAAAGCGTTTCACATCCTGCTGTAATGACCCATTGTTTTCCTTCAAGAGATCAACAGATTTAAAGAACTATTAATTAGATCTGATACGAGTTCTGACACAACAAAAAAGCATTTTTTCACAAGATTCTAAACCTATGGGACATTTTAAATGTAGGACATATACAAAGAGAGCCAGTGTGGTGTAATGGCTAAGTGTGCAGTACTTNGACATCCTGTCAGTCAGGTGGCACTGATCCTCCAATCCCTCTGGCCCCACTCTTTCAGGCAGCACAGGGAGAGCCCCCAGTGAAAATCCTGGGCATTGGCCAGAGCACAGCAGCCATGCCAAGGAGCCAGTCATCACCCCAAAGGCATTTAAGCCCTAGTTCCCTACATCATGTGAGCATTCGCAGGATCCAGACCTCATTTTAGACATGTGACCTCAAGCCAAATGGACCATCTAGAAAAAAAATCATTTTATGGGAACCAGATTGGTTCAGAGAAACTCACCAATCCTCCTATGAATTGTGAAGCAGACGGGCAGGTTATGGGCAAGCTTTAGTCAGATGTTGTATTTATTAAGCAGCAATGAGCAGTGTATACTTTCCTCTGAGAAGGTCATGATTTAGTGATCCATCAGACTGCTAAATGATGGCCGTTATACAACACTGCAGAGAACAGTATTTGGAGAGTAGCTATTTGGAGTGCTAACATCTCCTTCTAGGCATGTGTTCTTTATACAAAAAAAGCAACAACAAGGAAGTTTATTGATCTTCAAGAGACAAACAAATACCGAAGGCACAGCAAAATGTCCATATCAGTGTCACTCACAACAGCTATAGTTGTAAAACCATTTGTCTGTACTGCAGATTCATGAGGTGGGTATAGTTTAACACACCAAGACAACATGCAGTTTGCATCCCAGGGTATTAAGCTAATAGGCTTTTTGAACAGAAAAAATAGTTGTACGTTCATATATAAAAAGAAAGCAAGGCTATTTAGCACTCACTGGACTGCCTCATTGTTTCCTCAAAATCAGATAAAACACATATCTAGACTTCCAGTTCATCCATGAATTCTTTGTAAAGGGGGCAGTTCCTATCTTTGAAACACATTTATATTATTGTTAATAATTATTTATATAGCACCAGCACTGTGCCTGATGCAAAACAATCAGTAATTAGAGACAGGTTCCAGCCCCAGAGAGTTGCCAGTCTAGCTTAGCTACTAGTTACTAGTTGAGCCTATAGCAGATGTCTCTGTTTCCGCATAGTACAAGACATGTCCTCCTTGGCTATTGATTGATGGACTTCAAAGTTGCAGATGCCAAGAGCAAGGAAGTATACAGACATCTGGGTGTTTAGATAGTTTAACTAAGCTCCTGTCTCAACCTATTTGATCCAGCAACCAAGGTGGGAATTTGGTACATGCTGGTTTCATCTTGGTTAAAAAAAAAAAAAGCAGAGAAACCCACATTGTTTAATTTCAGAGTAATTTAGAAGCCTTTTTGTGGCTAACATGAAAAGCAAACAGGTTCTTTAAAATGGAAAGACAGACAGAAATTAATTATCTTAATTGTCAATAAAATTGTCTCAATATGAGCAAGATGTCACATCCAACTAGTTCTCCTCACACACACACACACACCACCTGACCCTGTTTTTGGTGGTACCATTCTTCATGATGCATCTACAAGCACAATAGAGAATATCTCTTCCCTTTGGGAAGAAACAGTTGCTTCAGTTTTGTATATTCCTGTCATCTTTCAGAATTAGCTAATATACCACAACTGAGCTCGAGAACTATGTCCCTACTGCCAGCTTGCCAGATTCCATGTGTGCCGGGCTTTGAACGAGATAAATAGGGCAGTTCATGTCTCTTAAAACTATACTTTTGCGCTGTCTGCAAATGTTGTCAGGCATAATTGCATTGATTTTTTTTCTGCTCACATTTTCAAGATTATATTTGCAACCACAAGTGCTTCTGTTGTTATTTAAATGGAAGCATGAGAAATGAAGAAGAAAGTGTGGTCACAGGACCAGCTATACCATTAACGTGAGGTTGTTAGCAGCCTAGGATGTTAAAGTACTGTCTCTGTAATATAAGCTGCCCTAGGGGCAGGAGAATTTAATATAGTCTCCTTTCAAAAACCGTGGAAATTGTAGAATCAAAAAACCTTTGGTTTAAGAGAGATGTTAAGGCTCTTACAAACGGAACCATGCTCCAAAAAACACGGAAATTGTAAGTTAAGGCTTCCACCACCTTAACGTGGACACCATGTAAGCAGTAAAGACATATAGCTCTCACTTACAACTTAGGAACCATACGCCCACATTTTGCTGTGGACCCTGGCCCCCTGCTTTCTGTATATGCTTTCACTTGGGTTGGGGAGAATAGGACAGCTGAATAGGGGGCAAGGGCTGTATACAGGGGGAACAAGGTTGATGGATGAAGGATTATTTATTATTATTATTAACAAACATTTATATAGCGCCAGCAGTGTACCTGGCACTTTACAAAGTAATAAAATAGACACGGTCCCTGCCCCTAGGGCTTACAATCTGAGAGACAGGAGCTGGGGGAGAGACTTAGGAAGGGGAACAGAGGGAGAGACAAGGGGTCTAACATTCATGAAGGTGCAAGGTCTCAAGTGCACGTACTTGGCTTGGTTACGATGAGAATGACAGCAGGCAGGTCCATGTTGCAAGGATAAGGGTAAACCGATTGTAGGTATAGGAATAGTGGCTCAGCAGGATAAAGAGTCAGACAGAGCAGAGCGAAAGAGGTGAGTTTTAAGGAGAGATTTGAAGGTATGAAGGGAGGGGGCAAGGCGGATGTGGACAGGGAGGGAGTTCCAGGCATGGGGGGCAGCAAGTGAGAAGGCGCTTAGGGGAGCAGGGAAGACGTGGAAGGGTGAGAGAAGGGACAGAGGAGGAGCGAAGTGCACGGGCTGGTGTATGGAGGGCGATAAGTGCAGAGAGGTAGGGGGGAGCAAGGTTGTGAAGAGCTTTATAGGTGAAGACTAGGAGCTTGTGCAGGATTCGTTCAGGAAGGGGAAGCCAGTGAAGCGAAGAGAGGAGGGGCTGCACATGGTCGAAGCGACAGGCGAGGTAGATGACCCTGGCAGCAGAATTTTGGACAGAGATGAGGGGAGAAAGGTGAGACCGGGGAAGGCCAGTGACAAGGAGGTTACAGTAATCGAGGCGAGAGATGACCACATTGTGTACAGGGAGATAAGACTGGGGGCAGCTGGGTAGTGGATGAAGTATCTTTATTGTAAGGGGGCAGCCAGGTGCTGGGGGAGTGTTTATGGGGGACAAGGCTGAAATATGGGTGATGCATGTGTGCATGGATGAGGCTGGGGGGCAGCCAGGGGTGGGGAGAAGAATTTGTGTGGGGAGGGTATACCCAGATGATGAGGCAGTATATATGGGGGGAGAAGGCTAAGAGATGGGTGATGTGTGTTCAGGGACAAAATTTGGGAGACATCCGGGGATGGGGGTGAAGTATATGTATGTTTTCATATGTGCTTTCAGTTGGGTTGGGGACAATGGGACATCCAAGTACTGGGGAGTTAGAGGTGGGGAGCAGTGTGTGTATGGGCAATGTGCAACCACATGCTGAGAGGGTGTCTATGGGAGGACAAGGTTCTGAGTTGGCTGGGGTGAGGAGCGGTGTGTTTATGGGGACGGGCAGCCACATGCTGGCGGGGTGTGTATATGAGGGGGGCTGAGAAGACTGAGCAGTGGGTGGTGTATATTCAGGGACAAGGCTTCAGAGCAGTGAGGGTGGCAAGGATCTATATGTTGTATGTATGGGCTACAGTAGAGACAGGGATCAAGCCCTTCATATCTCAGGGACCATCTCACCTTCCACGCCCCAGAGCAACCCCTTCGGTCTGCCAGGGGCACCTTCTTCGAGGTCCCTCATGTAAAGTGGGGGGCCACGATGGAGAGGGCGTTCTCGGTGGCCAGGGCGCAACTATGGAACTTCCTCCTGGAGGAAGCTTGTCTGGCCCCAAATCAGTTGGCCTTCCGCCGGGCCTGCAAAACTTGGCTGTTCTCCCAGGCCTTCAGAGGAGTGGAGGGGGGATTGGGTCAATAGGTTGGTTGGGGGGAGGGTTAGTTGGGTTTTTAAATGTTTGTATTTTCTGTTTTATTGTTGTTTTAAATTGTTATTTCTATGCTGTAAGCCGCCCCGGGATGCCATGGGCATGAAGGGGCAGCTAAGAAATATAAATAAATTAAAATAATATTGGGGCGGTGAGGAGCTTGCTATCCCCAGCTTCAGTGTTGCCCCCAACCTTCAGAGGAAGAGGACTGGGGCTGAAAGACCAAGGCAAATGGTGGGTGCACAATATGCGAGACTGTACAATGTCTTTACTGATTCCATGGTGTGGAAGTCAAGACAAGAGCTTTAACTTACAATTTTCATGCTTTTTGGAACATGGTTCATTTTTAAAAAGAGATTTAACTCTCTTAAATGGAAGGATTTGGGGTCCTATAATAAATAACAGCAACACTGTAACTAGGGTTGAGATGAGTTCCACAAGAAAATTTTGGGAGAGCTTGCAAGTGTTTGTAGGTATTAGGGATGAAACGAGATTTTGCTCTTCTTGAAAATCTCGTTAAGAATAGGCTTCTCATCGAGATTTTCTCATCTCAAGAATCTTGAGAGAATTGACCATTTTACAGCAATTTCCAGCACTTCCCCAGTGCTTGGGTGGCACTTTTGTGTCTCCACAGCCCCCGAGGGCCTGTAGCAGTTCTGTTCAATGCATGAAAAATAATGACAAATGGCGAAAACAGCAGGAAAAGCTGGTAAGTTTCTGCATCGTATGAATGAAAGCAAATGACCTAATTCCAATGGAAACAGCATTTACCGCGATTTGTCATTTCAGGCCTAACTGCAACTGCTGCATACTGACTCTATGGTATAACCACAGTATTTAACACCAGTGGATGTAACTACAGCAGTGGGAGGACATTGGTAGCATAACTATACCCTTAGAAGGGTATAGCTAACATCTCAGACAATAGCAAGAAAGGTAACTATACCTGCAGGAAGGCATAAACATATAAATAATAGCATCAATGTAAGTGCCATATAGGGTGTTTTTACACAGATGTCTCCACACCACCACTTGGTGTTCGGGTGGGTGTGCGGCGTGGGGGCCGCAGTTCGTCTATATGGGCCTCCAGTGGGGTGGGGGATGGGTGTGTAGTGGGTGTGCTCTCATGAAAACACCACGGGCGGCAGATGTTTGTGCATGCGCGCTCCTACTGCACACCCGCCACACACCCACCTCCACCCATGGAGCCCTCCAACAGAACGGAGGATGCTTCATGGGTGGAGGTGGGGGGTGTCCGAGTAAACAGGAGCACACCCAACTACACCCGCCACACCAAAACACCTCCCCACCCCTGTCCGTGTATTAACGGTCATAGAAGTCAGAGGGTCTTCGTTTTGATAGCAGTAATGTAACTTTACTCAAAGAACTGGGGTATAACTATCTCAGTAGCCACAACAAGGTAATTACTAATTACATCAATGGGGGCTTTAATGCTACAAATTATAACACCGCTTGTAACTCTGCTATAGGGGTGAGACTCCAGGGGGATTGCCGGATACCGGATTTACCAGTATCAGATCTCCCGATACCGGATTTACCGGTATCGGAATATGAGGTTTTTAACATTGCCTATTTTACCGGGTTTTTTACATTGCGGCCATTGTTAAATGGCGGCGATGTAAAAAAATCTGGTAAAGCTGGCAATGTTAAAAAACTGGTATTCCAATACCGGTAAGTATCAGTATTATTGGATTAATCCAATACAGGTCATTCTCGGTATTATTGGATTAACCCGATACTGATAGTCCCACCCCTACTGCTGCTACTAGCAAGTGAGTCGTCATGTTATGATGGCAAGTGTCTTTCGAGGTGCTGAGGTACAAAAGTCTGAGAAGAGAAGATTTTAACGGACACGGACAGGTTGTTAAATCTGGGGCTTTGCAAGATGGAAGCGAAGCCCAACTGAAGGTCACTGGCACCATTTATTTATTTTATACAAATATTTATTTTATACAAATACCCTACCCTTCTCGCCTATGGTGGCCCAGGGTGGCTTACAAATTCAATAAACACATAAAAAATATATAAAATACATAAAAACTATTTTTCAATCAACAATAAAACAATAGTCCCTAGCTGATTTCCCCCAACCCCCTCCCCTCCCCAATACTCCCCTCAACCCACTCCCTCAGCAAACGCCTGCCGTTTTAATGCAGACACTGGCGCTAAATGCATCTAACTGAGCAAGGTTCAGCTTTCAGGGTTTCTTTCCCATAAAACCCTGCGGAATTGCACAAATCTGTGTACAAACACAGTTTCCTTCCTCAGACACATGGCAAAGAGATGAGGATGAAACTGTAATGGCTCCATCACTCTTGGGAACAGAGACTACATACGGATGGTTTAAAAGAATGGCTGGATCTAGTGCTTAGACGTCGGTCTTCTTGTTTCTGAATTGAAGAAAGGAACAGGGAGGAGAACCAGAGGTGGTCATTCCCAGATCCGGCTAACTTGCAAATGTCAGAGCCTGCAGTCGGCCAATCTGCGAATGCCACATTTATGGAATTCGCCTAAGTCTGATCCTGCTTGCCTTTTGGAAGAGATGTAAGACCTTTTTGTGTGGCGGGTTGGGATAAGGTTGGGTGGGATGGGGTGGAGGAGTGGGGTTTAATATTTCTTTTAAATTATTTTCATGTTTCTATATGTGTTATGTTTGTAATATATATATATATATATATAAAAAACTATGGGGATGCCAGTAGAGAACGCACATGGAAAGGCTGCCAGTCGGGTGCTAAGGGGAAGGTAGATGGGTCAGTGGGAAATACAGTGACAGACAAGAAACATTTTAAAAGCCTTTATTGATACCACCAAAAATCATTTAAAATCATTTGTCTCCTGGAGTGATAGCCTGGACGAAATAAACAACTGCAGCAGGCTGGCAGCTGCTTCTTTCCGTGATTCGTCATGGCTATGAGTCACGGCAGGGGGTGGGATACTGAGAAAGTGGGATGGCAGGGGGAGCATGGCAGGAAGAGCGCCTGCCCATTTGTTAGGCTAGTCACGTTAAACCTGTGCCTGGGGGCTGCACCGACGCACAAAACTACATACACGGGGCTGCCTGATTATTAGGCTCTACAAACTAAACATGTGAATGGGGGTTGCACAGACTGATCCTGGACTCCAGCAAGCTGTCATCTCATTTGTTAACACCCAAGAAGACACGAGTCAGAAATAGCCCATTGGACACAGAAACTAGAAGGGTTGTTCCTCCCAGCCTCCTGCTACCAGCAACCAGGTTTATACTCTGGCTGGCAGCCAAGCAGAAAGCTGAGAGGTGCAACAGTGTGTGAAAAAAGACACGCAGCCAGCACAGTAGCTCCAGGCCCATCCCAGGGTGGAAAACCACAGCCAGTACGGGTCAAGGCAGGGCACTGAACAAACATCCCCATGGCCAGGGAGTTGTCTTGCTGCCTGCACGCTCCAGGTAGGGTGAGGAGCTAAACAAACGTTCAGGCGGCTGGCCCTGTCTGCGCCCAGCCCCAGCATTCCGTCCCCCGCCATGATGGAAATGCCATGACGGCCCCTGCCACAAGATATGACAGGGCCGAACATACATGCTAGCCTGCATTGGCCTGTGTGGGCGGCTCTTAGCCTGGGCTGTGTCCTCAGAAAGTTTCCAAGGACGCAGCTTGGACCAGCCACATACCCACCCCGGGGCAGTCCCGGAATAACATCTGGTGGGTCCCGGGCCAAAGTGGGCCACCATCACGTCTGTTTTTATCCAGTGCTGGAGACAGACAGGAGGTGGGCCATGGCTAAGGCAGAGCAGATAAGCCTCTTGGGAGGACTGGCTGGGTCTGAGGCAGTGGCAAAAGCGGGTTGGCCACTGCTTCACATCCCTCAAGGCATGGATTTAAGGTTGGGCATAGCTTTAAAAATTCAGGTGATGGGGTCCCCAACTTTATGGGACCTTCAGCCCAAGTGAATCTATGATAGCTACTACGCCCCTGAATGAGAACACCAAACCTAATTAAAAGTGTAGACGTTCTACTTACAGGAAAGAACAGGTATGCTATCCACCAAAAGAATCTTCTCTGGGAGGCCATCTCCTTAACAGTGTGCACTACCCTTTTTAAAGTTAAAAGCCAGAGCTGTCCTGATTCAAAGTGACTGAAAAGTAATGTGGTAGTATGCTGGTGAACTAGGCCTAAATAGCAAAAGGCCCTTCAGGTAGAATAAAATGCCACTAAGAAGAGGAGGAGTCAAGTTGAGCGGAACAGAGATGTCAGATACATTATTCTCCAATTTCCTCCAGGCCAGCTGGAAGACTTACGTTCTGCTCTGCTGCGTCGAGAAATCACAGTGGTGAATGTTCCGCATAATCCCCCAGCTGATTGAACAAAACCAATGGACAGCTTTACCAGATGGCATCAGACATTAATAGGCATGTCTGACAGGCCCCCATAATCACACTTTATATAGATTGAAACCAGGGCGCCCTGAATGACACAAAGTGCATACATATTGAGGACATGATCTGCTTTGGCCTAGTCGTAGCCAGTGCCTCTGTCCTAAAACAGTCAGTAACTGTAGAAATGGCACAGACTTTGAGACATATGGGTTTGAATAAATAACATACAACATTTTGGGCTAGACATAAACACATCTATCATGGGTGCCAGGAAGGAGGTGCAAGAGGGTGCAGTTGCACTCTCCTGGCCCCATCTCTTTATAAGGGCCCCACCTCTTGTGACATCATGATGCTTGGAAAAGAGGCATAGTCACATCAGAATGTTTGGGGATGGGGGGAAAGCCCCTTTGCCCTGCTCCTTTCCAACATAACCTTATTTCTTCTCTGAGAGTCATGACAACATGATGGTCAGGAAAGGGTGTGGCTGGGTGAAACAACTCTTCCACCCATTGCCCCCACGCCGTAATTCTGCCAGTTTTCTTTCATCTATCTGCTCCTTGCTTTTGCCCATAGGATACTACATGTCAACCATAAGTAGAAGGGACTTTTGTCCACTTGTTCCTTATGGGAAATGGCACAGATCTGAGACATGAAAAAGTGAATTTGAGGGAGGAAAAACAGTTGTGTGAATCCTTAGGTTTGCTTAAGTTCTGCTTCAGACCTTCCTCTAAAGGCGCATCTTCTGATTTTCACAGTAGCCCCCTTTCCTTTGCTTTATCAAATGTTAAAGGAAGAGAGCAGGATTTAGTGCATTCAGCATGTGAATGAGAGCTCCTAGAGGAAGACTGAGGAAGGAAACTAGCGGGGAAGGGATAATAAATGGTGGAGAATGGAGTGAGATTCCTAGTTGAGTTCTGGAGGCTGCTGGCTTGCTTCAGCGTCAGCCCAAATGCAATGTCTTGGCCACTATTTGTCACAATCTGTGTGATGTCTCCCTGAGTCAGAATGTATCCCTGCTATTGTTTGGTCAGAGGCATAAAAGACATTGCTTGAGAAGGTAGTTCAAGGAATCATTGATAGTATCTGGAGAGTCAGTTCTGGGTCACTGAATCAAATCCAAGACTTCAGCTTGGTGGTGGTTGTTGGTTTATAGCCTATAAAAGGAAACACACCATCACCACTGAAACACATATGGTACATCCAGACATCACAAGTACCAGCAATGGGCCCCAACAGCAGTTCAGCAGCTTTGCCTTGTATTTATTGTGTGGTAGTATTTTTTTATGACATCTTAACAAATGTACCATTTGGTAACACCGAGATGACCTGTAGTAGTGGTGCTACCATGGTTCACCTTGGTGTAACCACATGGTACATCCATACAGACTCCGACAGTTGGGCACCACAAAGTGTGGTGGTGGGTATCATTCAGCTTGCCCGGGGTAGAGGGCACAGTGGTGGCAGTGAGGCTGTAGCAGGGAGCAGGGCTTTGGGTTACTGGCCTGGCCCAGGAAGCTAGCACCAGTGAAGGGACTGCAGGTTTAGCTGGGGCCCAGGCGTTGAAGTGTAGGGATGGGCAAATGCGGTTCGGAAATTCGGAGTTCGGACTGAACTCGACCAGTTCGGTCGACCGAACCGAACTTCTGAACTGAGCTCAATTTTCAAACCGAACCGAATTTCCGAACTCAGTTCAGTTTGCCCATCCCTACTGAAGTGGACCAGTATGATCGATTGCGACCAGTATGATCGATCGCAGCATAAGAGCAGTTTAAAGACCTATGCTGTGGCGGTGCAGGCAGCAAAGAAGCAGCTCTTTGCTGCTCTTATTGCATCTGAAAAGTCATGTCCAGCAGGGCTTTTCCGGGTGGTGAAAGGCTTGGTCAGTCCTGCCTGCCTCCACCTGGACCTGGAGCAATCCAGTGACCGCTGTGACTGGTTTATCGAGTACTTTGTAGATAAGATTGCTCGTATCCGCCATGATTTCGGCACCACAGTTACTGCAGAGGGTCATCTTGGGGCTATGGATGCCCCGTCCTGTCCTGTTTTGTGGGATCGGTTTCAGATGGTGTCGCCTGCCGATGTGGAGTCCTTGTTGGGATCTGTTTGTGCCACTACTTGTGAGCAAGATCCATGCCCGTCCTGGCTGGTGAAAGCTAGCCAGGAGACGTTACGGCCGTTGCTGGCTGGGGTGGTTAGTGCCTCCCTTCAGGAGAGCAGGGTGCCTGACTACCTAAAAGAGGCTGTGGTTAGACCCCTGCTCAAGATACCATCTCTTGATGCTGATGCTTCTGCCAGTTATCGGCCGGTCTCTAACCTTCCCTTTTTAGGGAAGGTTATTGAACGCGCTGTGGCATGGCAGCTCCAGGAACATCTGGACTGCACCAGTTTCCTTGATCCCTCCCAGTCTCGGTTTCGGCCTGGGTACGGTACGGAGACAGCATTTGTGGCCTTGGTTGACGATCTCCGTCTGGCGTTTGACCAGGGTCGTCAGACCTTACTGGTCCTGCTAGACCTTTCGGCTGCATTCGACACAGTTGATCACGAGGTGTTGGTGA
This sequence comes from Sphenodon punctatus, assembly GCA_003113815.1. Lineage (NCBI taxonomy): Eukaryota > Metazoa > Chordata > Lepidosauria > Sphenodontia > Sphenodontidae > Sphenodon > Sphenodon punctatus. The sequence continues at coordinate 1,805,855 of QEPC01009797.1, read as the reverse complement.
CTCGCCTGTGGGACCATGACGGAATTGGCAGGACGGTCTTGGACTGGTTTCGTTCGTTCCTGGACGGGAGAACTCACCGGGTGGTCTTGGCGGAGTGTATGTCTTCCCCCCGGGACTTCACATGTGGAGTCCCACAGGGTGCCATTCTGTCCCCCCTCTTGTTTAACATCTATATGCAGCCATTAGGGGAGATCGTGAGGGGGTTTCAGGGCATGCAGTGTCATCAGTATGC
>QEPC01009797.1:1775287-1802522 GCA_003113815.1 Sphenodon punctatus | reverse complement strand
TAATGAATGTTGTTCGCCGCCCCGGGCTGCCCTGTGGGCAGGAGGGGCGGGATATAAATTTTAAATAAATAAATAAATAAATAAATAAATAAAAAAGGATAACACCTGGATGCCTGACACCTGGGCTTGGGTGTGGCTAGCCCAGCCCAAAGAGCCTGACTTAGGCTCAGTCTGGAGTTAGAGGGAACTGGGGTCAGGAGGCAAGAGCTAAGGAAAACTCTGCCTGAAGGAGCCTGCTGCCAGGGAAATAGGCAGGAGGAGCATGAGGGGCTGAGCCACCCTGTGCCAGAAGGCTACCCATGATCTAAGACATGCCTGAGCCAGAGGGATTGTGCCTGGCAAGGGCCTACAAAGGGTGGTGGAAACTTTTCAAAAATCTTTCTGCTGGCCCATATCAAAGGGTGCTCTGTGCCTGCTCGCTACTCTTGGACAAATGAGAATTGCGTCCAAAGCATCTATGTCAGAATCAGTTTTAGTCGCATATACATTTGAATCAATGGAACAAAAGGAACGTATTATCTTATCTTGTGTTTATCTGAAAGAGTGTCTTAACAGCAGCACCTGCAACAGATACTCATACTTAGCCCCACAGCAATGAAGGGGTTGACTTACCACTTCCCTCTTTGTCCTTCCCTGACCCTTGAATGCTGCTAGCCTTCATTGATATTCCAATGTAAACAGTAGAAAGCTAGGACATACCTGGAATATTCAAAGATTTCACTGTAGTTGGAAAGTTAAGCAAGTGTATTGTGCCTGGATATATCTAGGATATTTACTAGCAGTTGGAGTGACTAAAGAATAGGCGTGAAATGAGAAATTGCAGCAAAGCTGTTTCCATCAGAAACAGGTCATTCACCTTCACTTGTGGAAACAAACTGGCTTTTTGCTATTTTCCACTATTTTTCTCTAGCTCTCATTTGGGAATTGCAATTGTTCAATACTTCCAGTAGTTCTTCAGTAGTGTGCAGAAATGACGGTTCCACCCTAATGCCAAACACTATACTGTCTATACTATATATATATATATATATATATATATATATATATATATATACTATACTATACTATATGGTTTCTATACTGTCTGATTGATGGAAAGTGATGTAAACTTCCAAAAATGATGGAAAGTGCCGTAAATTGACAGAAAATACCAGAAATTTATGGAAAATAATGGATATTGGCAGGTGGCAGTCTTGACAATAGCAGAAGCATGGAATGAATGCATAGTGAGGAAATACAGATTAATAGGTGCAAGTGCTCCTAAAAGATAGATATTTCTGGATGGTACAGGGTCACTTGCCCTCACCTCAGTACTACTAAGGCCAATAGCAGGGAAGCTTTGTGACTGTGTTTGTCTGACTGTAGCATCATCTACCATGTTAACTTTGATTGTTTAGCCACTATGATGAATGCTTTGCAAGCCTTAGCTTTTTGTTTCACTTCTAGGCAATTAATTGGATTAGTTTTGTGTTTGTTGTATCTTTTTTGGCTTGCCAATTTAGAGTATATAATATGCTCCTATGTAGCTAATGAGATTTTAGTTGACCCCCAAAAGTTCATCGACCAAAACTTTATTCATCTGAAGCTTCAGATGCTTTATTTTATCCTGACTTCCATGGAACCATTAGATTGATTTAACGATAGTGAGAAAAGCAATTGTAGTTCATTAATTTTTTTCCTTGTTTTTGTAATTTCAGCATATCGCCTAGGGGCGTGCATGTCATTTTCGTTATTACAATAATGATTACGAAATTTTTTGTTTTCATTTTTGTTATTGTAATAATGAAAATTACAACTGAGAATAACGACAATGATAATGAAAACGGCAACCAAGAATACCGATGACGAGAAACAATAACGAGAAACGATGTTGTTATCATTGTCATTATTATTAGTATAGTATTTTATTTATTGTTTAAAACCATAAGTTATAACAATTTAAGCATATTAAAACAATTTACAACAATTTACAACAGTCCCTTGTATAAAATAACACATACATAAAACGTAGATAACCATTATAGGAATAAATTCCTCTAGGAAGGCGTAATAACTAGCATATGAGTTTACATATCAAATGAAACATTCAGTTAAAAGGCTGTATGTTCAATAGTCAATAAGACCTATACCAATAAGGCCTATACAAATTCAATAGGAAGGGGCCCAAACACAATCATTGTTGGGCTCCCACCCCTATACGAGTCTCCCTCTTAACTTGCCCATGCCCTATCAAAGACCTGTCATTTGCTAAATACCCAATGAATCCAAAATGTATTAGAGTAAAACCTCTACAGGAGGACCTCTTGCAAGTTGGCTTGGTGCGGCAGAGTACTACCCACGTTCAGTTAAATTGTGGCCATTTTCCACAAGGATGTATCAGTTTGCATCAAGAAGTTCCTTCCTATGTAATTCCATTTTAAAGACACCAAAGGTGACCCTCTTCATAATATCCTTATCGTGATTTGCCAATAAAAAGGAGATCCGGGTTTGCGTCTCCCAATGGTCTTTATCTTCAAACCATGGGTCAAACATCACATTACGGATGGCTGACGATCTGGGACAAGCTAAAAGGTAATGTGACAGGTTCTCTGTAACAAGTTGTCCACAATGACAGAAACACAAGTCAGGGGGTATACTCAGATACCGACCTTCCTGGACATTGGTGGGCATCATGTTGAATCTTGCGTCATTATTATTATTAGTGTTGTGGCAGTTGGGTTTTGAAGGGAAAATGTGGAGAGGGGAGGAGGGAACAGACATCTCGGAGTCTTAACAGGGTTGAACTCCTGGTGTGAGCAGGGGCGACCCTCGGGGAGGGGGGTTGCCTGCTGGTGGCAGAGGTGGGTAGGGGGGTACTGGGGGGTGGGACCCCTCTTGCCGGCCTAGCAGGGTAGCCTATGGAGGGTGGGTGTCTAACGGGGTTCTCTGAGGAGGGGAGGGGTTCCGCAGCTATTGGGGTTGTTATGGGTCGGGGGAGATATGGTCCAATGGGGAGGTGTGTTCCATCAGTGAGGAGGGAGCGGTGCCTTGTGCCCGTTCCCCTCTCAACCCCCCATGAGGTAGGCTGTGGGTCGAGGCCTGGGAGACCCCAGACCTTGGTCTGGTGCTGCTGAACGCGAGGTTGGTTGTCAATAAGTCATCTACCATCCGGGAGTTAATCCCGGAGTGCGACGCCGACCTCGTGTGTATTACAGAGACCTGGCTGGACAATGAATCGGGTCCTATCTTGGCCGATCTTGTTCCAGCTGGGTTCTCTGTGCAGCATCAGCCTCGGCTGGAGGGACGGGGGGGGGGTGTAGCCATTGTTATCAAGGATGCGTTGTCTTTTAGGAGATATCCTGTGCAGGCTCCACCAGGTGTTGATTGTCTCCATCTTGTGTTGGATTTGGCCGGGGATAGATTAGGGGTGCTGCTGGTGTACCGTGCACCCAACTGCCCAGTGGCATCCCTACATGCTCTTGCTGATTTGGTGTCAGATGTGATCCTCCGGACCCCTAGATTGGTGGTCCTGGGGGACTTTAATATCCACACTGACACCGATCTTGGAGGAGCGAGGCATGAGTTCATGGCCTCCATGACAACCATGGGCCTGTCCCAAATCATCTGTGGCCCCACACATGAGGAGGGACATACACTGGATTTGGTTTTCTGCACCGGCCTTGAGGCGGGGGGTCAGTTAGTAGGAGTTAAGGCTGTAGAGCCTTTGTCATGGTCTGACCATTACCTCCTTAAGACGTGCATCCTGGCGCACGATAGCCCCCGGCAGGGTGCAGGACCTATTAGATCGGTCCGCCCCCGGAGACTTATGGAACCGGATCGGTTCCGGAATGCTCTGGGGGAGTTTCCCCTGGACCTTGACACCCGCTCTGTCGATGATCTCGTAGCCTTCTGGAACACCTTGTTGGCCGAGACCATAGACAGGGTGGCTCCCAGGCGTCCGCTGCCCTCTCGAGTCTCCCGCAGGTCTCCTTGGTTTACTGAGGGTCTGCGGTGTTTGAAGCGGGAGAGCAGGCGGTTAGAGCGACGGTGGCGCCGGACTCGCGACCAGTATGATCGATCGCAGCATAAGAGCAGTTTAAAGGCTTATGCTGTGGCGGTGCAGGCAGCAAAGAAGCAGTTCTTTGCTGCTCTTATTGCATCTGCAAAGTCACGTCCAGCGGAGCTTTTCCGGGTGGTGAAAGGCTTGGTCAGTCCTGCCTGCCTCCGCTTGGACCTGGAGCAATCCAGTGACCGCTGTGACCGGTTTATCGAGTACTTTGTAGATAAGATCGCTCGCATCCGCCACGATTTCGGCACCACAGTTATTGCAGAGGATCATCTTGGGGCTATGGATGCCCCGTCCTGTCCTGTTTTGTGGGATCGGTTTCAGATGGTGTCGCCTGCCGATGTGGACTCCTTGTTGGGATCTGTTCGTGCCACTACTTGTGAGCAAGATCCATGCCCGTCCTGGCTGGTGAAAGCCAGCCAGGAGACGTTACGGCCGTTGTTGGCTGGGGTGGTTGGTGCCTCCCTTCGGGAGGGCAGGGTGCCTGACTGCCTAAAAGAGGCTGTGGTTAGACCCCTGCTCAAGAAACCATCTCTTGACGCTGATGCTCCTGCCAGTTATCGGCCGGTCTCTAATCTTCCCTTTTTAGGGAAGATTATTGAACGGGCTGTGGCACGACAGCTCCAGGAGCATCTGGACCACATCGGTTTCCTTGATCCCTCCCAGTCTGGGTTTCGGCCTGGGTATGGTACGGAGACGGCATTGGTGGCCTTGGTTGACGATCTCCGTCTGGCGTTGGACCAGGGTCGTCAGACCTTACTGGTCCTGCTAGACCTTTCGGCTGCATTCGACACAGTCGATCATGAGGTGTTGGTGACTCGCCTGCGGGACCGTGCTGGAATTGGCGGAACGGTCTTGGACTGGTTTTGTTCATTCCTGGCCGGGAGAACTCACCGGGTGGTCTTGGGGGAGTGTACGTCTTCCCCCCGGGACCTCACGTGTGGAGTCCCGCAGGGTGCCATTCTGTCCCCCCTCTTGTTTAACATCTATATGCAGCCGTTAGGGGAGATCGTGAGGGGGTTTCAGGGCATGCAGTGTCATCAGTATGCTGATGACACTCAGCTCTACCTCTCCTTTTCCACCGACCCAGGCCATGCAGTCTCCTTATTTTCCCAGTGCCTGTCAGCTGTGGGGGCTTGGATGAGGTTGAGCCATCTGCAACTGAATCCTGACAAGACGGAGGTGATGTTGGTGGGCGAGGGCTTGGGGAGCCTGGGGGTGGTTGAATCTCCTCTTGTTGGGGGGGTTCGCCCCCCCATGGTGTCTCAAGTGCGGAGTCTGGGTGTGCTCCTTGATTCGCGGCTCAGCTTGGAATCTCAGGTTGTGGCCGTGGCGGGGAGTGCGTTTCGGCAGTTACATCTTGTCCGGCGGCTTCGGCCGTATCTCTCAGACTCCGACCTCGCCACTGTCATCCATGCCTTCATCACCTCGAGGCTGGATTACTGCAACGCGCTCTACGTGGGGCTGCCCGAGAAGCTGGTCCGGAGGTTGCAGCTGGTGCAGAATGCCGCGGCCCGTCTCCTGACGGGGGCGGGTCGCAGGGAGCACATGACACCAGTGCTCCGGGCTCTGCACTGGCTGCCTATAAAGCACCGGGCCAGGTTCAAGGTGCTGGTTTTAACCTTTAAAGCCCTTCACAGCCTGGACCCTGATTATCTGCGGGACCACCTCACTCCCCATGTGCCCGTGCGACCCTTGAGATCATCCGTGGGAGCCTTTTTGGAGGTTCCCCGGGTGAGGCAGGTGGCCACTGATGTTAGATCTTTTTCAGTGGCCGCCCCTGTGCTGTGGAATTCGCTCTTGGAGGAGGCTCGGTTGGCTCCCACTCTCTTGCTGTTTTGGCGTGTATGTAAGACCTGGCTGTTCTGTCAGGCTTTTGGCAAGGGGTAGGGGTGGGGGTTTCCCCACATATTGTATTTTTAATTTTTTTTAAAAAAAAATTATATTGTTTTTATTGAACGTTGTTCTCCAGCCCAGGCTGCCCTGAAGGCAGGAGGGATGGGATATAAATTTTAAATAAATAAATACATAAACTGTGCCTGTGTTGAGAGGGGTGAGCAGCTCCGCAGTATTTGATGGGTGTATCGCTGGCTAATGAGCAACGCAAGCAGGCCCCAGCAGTCTCATGGCACTCTCTGATTTCTCAGTGCCTGCTGCCTCCCACAACCAATCAGGGGGGTTCTGGGGGATGGCACGGCAACCCTTTATAATGGAAGGGCCAGTTTTTTTCTCTCTGTTTTGTGAGAGCTCGACTTGTCAGGTTGCGTTTATAGAAGTACGATGCTTGCACACAAAAAATCATCCCTATACCTCATTGTATTAATACCTTTCGTTCCTCATACCCTACATTTTACCTTCTGCCCTTCTCCCCCCTGCACATTATATATAATAGGTAGTACAGATTAGATAGAATAGTTATATAGATTATTTATTTATTTATTTATAATAAAATTTGTATGCTGCCCCCTCCTGCTAAGAGCATCTCCGGGTGGCTAACAACATATTAAAACAATTTAAAACAACAATAATATGATTTAAAACACCATTAAAACACAATAAAAAACAACATACCCCCCCACCCTAACCCAACCCACCCACCTCCTCTTCCTCAGGAAAGGCACAGCAGAACAGCCAGGTCTTACATTGTCTACAGAAAGAGGGGAGGTCAGTAATCAGGCGGACCTCCAACGGGAGGGAGTTCCACAACCGCGGTGCGGCCACAGACAACGCCCTCCGAGAAACCCAGGAGACCTCAAGGAGGGCGCTCCCGGCCAACCGCAGGGGCCAATCCAGGACCCGGGAGGCAAGGCGGTCCCATAGATAGGCAGGGCCCAGGCCTTTCAGGGCTTTAAAGGTCAACACCTTTAAAGGTGCTAGCGAGGGTAATCAACGCGTCCCTTCAGTAGAGGAGTTTGCCCCCTGGTCTCAAGGAGGCCGTGGTGCGTAGGGATGGGCAAACGTGGTTCGGAAGTTTGGAGTTTGGACCGAACTCGAACAGTTCAGTCAACCAAACCAAACTTCTGAACCGAACTCGATTTTCAAACCAAACCGAATTTCCAAACTCGGTTCTGTTCGCCCATCCCTATAAGATAATATTCCATTTAGTTCAATGGGGTTTGAATTTCCGAACTCTGTTCAGAAGTTCGGAGTTTGGACTGAACTCGAATAGTTCAGTCAACCAAGCCGAACTTCCGAACTGAACTCCGAACCGAATTTCTGAACTCGGTTCTGTTTGCTTATCCCTAGTGGTGCGCCCCCTGCTAAAGAAGCCATCCTTGGATGTGGACGCACTCGCCAGCTACCAGCCTGTGCCTAACCTTCCCTTTTTAGGGAAGGTTATTGAACGGGCAGTGGGACTGCAGCTCCAGGCTCATCTTGACAGCATCGGTTTCCTTGACTCATTTCAATTGGGGTTCTGCCTCGGCTATGGCACAGATATGGCGCTGGTGGCCTTGGTGGAGGATCTCCGCCGGGAGATGGATGCAGGACATCCAACACTTCTGATCCTGCTAGATCTCTTGGCCGCTTTTGATACAGTGGACCGTGGGCTGCTGTTGAGATGATTGCGAGCCCTGGGGGGGTCTGGACGGGACTGTCCTTGGATGGTTCTGATCATTCCTCTTGGGGAGAAGCCAGCAGGTTGTCCTGGGGGTGGAGTCTTCCAGCCCCTGGGCCCTGGATTGTGGCATTCCACAAGGTTCCATTCTGTCTCCGTTATTGTTTAATGTATATATGCAGCCCTTCGGGGAGATCATGAGAGGGTTAGAGACAGGTCAATCAATCAATCAATATTTATTAATGGCGTAACCACAAAGTTGTTGCCAAAGCATCAGAATATTAAGAACAAATAAAACATACATCCAAAACCAACACAATGCATAAAATACTTACAATTTATGTGTCAAATTTGTACAAGCTCTATTTGTACATGCCTGTTGACAATGAGGTATGGCCAAGACAAATCGGCCAAAAAGCCCAGCAACCCCTCCCCACCCCCCGCCCTCATCCCAAAGCAACATCGAAGGTGTTATCCTTGAACATCATTTATAATTTTATCTGTAAATGTTCCACCTCTATAGACCAGACCAGTTAAGTTGATTGGTCAAGTACATAGTGATAAACCCCCTATCTCCTTACCCGCAGTCTTAAATCTGCCAGTCTTATGCCTAGCTTCGCGCATTCGAAATAATGTGTGGGCTATCTCTGTCACTTGCTTCCCTTCCCAGGCGGTCAATAAAAACTGAAGACGATAGTTGCCCGGCCAAAACTTTTTCCCACCCAGAATCTTATTCAACCACTTGGCCCTTACAGCTTCTGTAAATCGGCAATCAAAAACTATATGGTAAAAATCATCTGTTTGATCCAGCCCGCATGGACATTTACGTGCTGCCCAAGGAATCTGGTTATACCGCCCTTCAAGCACTTTGGAAGGCATTAGTTGGAATCGACAAAGTGTGTACGTCCTTCGTATTTTAAAATTTCGAAGGTTGGTCAGGTATTTTTCTCTGCCCCAGTCCTCTTTCAACTTAACATAGAAAGGGGCCACTTTATTAGAGGCTGCCTGTGCAAGCTGTTCTTGCCCAGCTATATCCTCCAGCCGTTGCAAGATCTCCACTCTAAGGTAGGTGGATATCATTTGGGTCAGCAGCAGATATCTGTATCCTAATCTGTTGAACAGTGTGGCCAGGTCCTCTCTCCAGAAAGACCCCGAGGAGGCACTCATTGTTTCCAGTCAGCGGGTCTTGGGGAGGGAATCCTCACCCATATCCAGTATCTTAAACCAATATCTAAGCAGTCGTCCTTGGGCTCTAATTTTAACTGGAAGTATTTCCAGCTCAGTTCTCATTAGTGAAATTGGGGTGGCCTTAGGAGACCCCAGAACTGTTCTCATAAATGAGTTCTGAAAGCCCTCCAGATGTAATTCCACCTGTCCACCCCAGACCTCAGCTCCATATATAGCCTTGGGTATTAGTTTGTGCTCTAACAATTTCACAGCTGGGGTCACCTGTCTACCCCCGTGTTTAGCCCAGAACTTGATTACCCCATTTACTGCTTGCTGCATTTTCAATCCCGTTGTTTCCCAATGTTTATCCCACCTGCCCGTCACAGAGAATGTCAATCCCAGATATTTGTAGCAGTCAACCTGCTCCAGCCTTTCTGAACCCAACCTCCAAACATGCTGAATTTGCCGTTTTAAAAAGACGGCTACCTTGGTCTCATCACAGTTGATGACTAGTTTATTAGTCGCACAGTATTCCCTTAGCCGCCCTAACACTTGCCTCAAATCTACCCTTGAAGTGGCCATGAGCACCATATCATAGGCATACAGCAGCATGCTAATTCTTCTGCCTGCCACGTAAGCCGGGTGCAAATTGTCTCCCACTAGATGGTCCACTAAATCATTGATAAAAAAATTAAAGAGCGTAGGTGCCAGCACACAGCCTTGCTTCACTCCCTTAGTTGTAACTATAGGGTCTGACAGGTCACCTGTATTAGAAATCCGAATTCTAATTTCGGTGAACTGGTAAAGCCGTTGGATCAGGGCTAACAGCCTTAACTCTATGCCTGCCCATTTTAACTTCCCCCGCAGCAATTGCCTATATCCTCCGAGTCAAATGCTTAGCGTAGGTCAACGAAGACCACATACAATTTTGCATTCCTTATCCTAACATATTTGTTAATATATGTGCCAGGACAAAGCAGTGGTCCATCATTGACTGGCCCTTTCTAAATCCCGCTTGTTCTGTCTTAATAATCTTATTTTCTTCCAACCATTCCTCTAAACAGGCTTATAGGGTCTTAGCATAGAGCTTAGCAGGGATATCAATCAGCCTTATTGGTCTGTAGGTTACTGGAGAAGCTCTAGCTCCCTTTTTATAAATGGGTACCACTATGCTCAAGTTCCATTTAGCTGGAATTATCCCAAAGAGAGTTATAAAATTGAATAATTTCTGAAAAATGGGGAGCCACCACTCACAGTTCCACTTCAAAAATTCTCCAGTCAGTCCATCCTCTCCTGGCACTTTATTCCTTGGCAACCCCAGAATAAGATCCCTAATATCCTGAGCTGTCAGCTGAGGCCAATCAGGAAAGGTCAATATATCCTCTGTCAGCCCGTCTACTTCCAGACTTTCGTCCTCATTAAATAAACCATAATAAAAATCTTCCCAATCTCCAGCTAGTATCTCTGGGCTAGGAACATATTCCAAACAAAACCCCATGTTTACAATCTGCCAAAAAAATTTCCCATCCCCTTTCTCTGCTGCTTCGGCCAAACACCTCCACTGTGATGCCTGGAATTCCTGCTTTTTCCTGTTGACCAAGGCCCTATATTTCCTTTTCTCTTCTAGATACTGCTTCTTAATTCCTTCTCCCTTGTCTAGCCTCACCTTGTGTGCCAGTTTCTGCAGCTTATTTTTAAGTTTCTGGGAATCAAGATCGAACCAGCGGGGCTGCATAGCCAACTGATCTTGTCTCTGGGTCTCAATTGTTAGTAAGTCCGACCTTATTTTACTTAGTATAGTCAGATATCTTCCTATCACATCTGACCATTCCACTTGGTCATCCAACAGTCGTGCCCTCAAGATGGCAATTGGGCAGTTTTCAAAATATCTACGGCTGTCCTCCTCTAATTCTGTCCCCCATCTGTGGAGTCTGCCGTGTTTGAATTTGACTGGACCCAGAACAGGGTTGACTTCGTACAGGTCCACCAAGTCCAAGTGCAAAAGATCTATCCTGATTGGCTGGTGATCACTGGTGCCCAGAGGCAGCACTTCGAAATTGTCCCATCTATCCACCTGGCTCTCCGGGGTACAGATGTAATCTATCACACTTGCCCCCAGCCTGGTAAGATAAGTATAACTCTCGCCTTCAATTCTGCCAGAGGTTCCATTTAATATCCTCCAGATTATCTTATAAAGGAATTGCAGGAACTGAAGGCCCTCTGGATTCAGTTTAGAGTCCCTAGAGTGCCGCTTTGGCTCAAAAAACCAATCATCTATATCCAGGTCCAATCTCTGGGCTACTACCCTGTCATCATTTCCAGTTCATGCGTTTATATCTCCTACCATTATCATAATGGTCTCTGGCACATCATTTTCTATCTGCATTACATGGTCTTCGAACTGGGACCAGAAATTTAATCGGTCCTGGAACCACAGAGATGGGGCTAGATATATATTGAATACTACTGCTCTAAAGCGCATTCCCTCAATTCTAACAGCCAAGATATTGTCGGGAAGACCTTCCAGTTTTCCACACTTGACCTTCAGCCCCAGGTTAATTAATATAGCGAGACCCCCAGCAGGTCTTCCCATCAGCTTCGCTTTTTTTGCCGGCATAGCAAAAACTTTAAACTCTGGTAGGGCTAGTTCCCTGGCGGTGTCCCGCCAGGTTTCCTGCAAACAAATTATGCCTTTTTCCTTAAACAGTTTCAGAACATAGGCAGAAAGGCAATTCCCCCACCCAGCTACATTCCATGCTAACACGGAGAGTCTGCCATCTGAACTATGCCCCGTACCGGGTAGTCAGGCTTGCTCAGGGTACTGATGCCGCCTTGTTTCTCCCTCCTTGTCTCCCCCGTCTTCCCCAGTTTGATCTTGTTTCATTGGCGTCATATGGTTATTATTCCCAAGGGTATCTCCTGTCTCCTGACTTGGTTCCCACTCCCTTGCTGTGTTGCCTGGCTGCCGCTGCAACTCCACTGCTAATGGTGACTCACTATTTAATCCCCTTGCTGTTGTTAGGTCTCACCTCTCGACAGATCCCTCATCCTTGGTCTCTGCCCAACCCAACCCCTGATTGCTTAAACCTAAATGGATAGGCTCATTCCTCCTATCCCCTGTATTTTCTAAGCTACAGGGTTTAGACTCCCCTTGGCCTTCTCCCACCCCCTCCCAGGTTGCTGTAATGAGCACACCTTGGACACCCCGAGTACCTCCCCTCCAATCCCTGTTTATGCTGCACATTGCCTTAGACTCTTTGCAGACCGCACAGATGTTGCCCTCTCCTTCAGACCTGGCCAGGCTATGCTCATTACCCTTGGACTTACTAGGTTTCTTCCCCCCATCCCCATTCGGGCCCTCTGGCCTCCTGCTCTCCTGCTCATGCTATTGCTTGCCGTCAGCTTAACCAGATGCTTATGCAAATCTGCCGTTCTTTTCAGAATGACATTTTGATTTTGCAGCGGCATTTGTCTGTAAGCCTCGACGGCCTCGCACTCCTCAGTCAGGAAAGAACCTCCCTTATCACTGATTCTTTCAGGTAAGAACTCCATATCTCCAGAGCCCTCCTCTTGCAATGTATTTGAACTTATTGGGCTAGAAATCAATAATGCTTCCGCATTAGGTTTGGGTATGGGGAATCTCTGCATTATGCCCTTAGAAGGATCCTTTCCTTGTCTCATCGCTCCTTCCTCTGACCAGATTCCGTTGGTTCTTTCCCATTGGGGGTGGCCACTTCCTGACATCTGATAAATTCTGGCCAAAAATATGGCATGCCTGCCCAGGTTGCCCCTGCCCTCCCATACTATCATAGCAGTTTTCGGTGAGTCAAAGTGGATCCTCACTCCACTTCCAGAATGCAATAAATATAGCAGATCTACCTGCCTAATGTGTCTGCTTGTAATAGGTTTATGCAATAATAGGCGGAGATGCTCTGCCACCTCATGGGGGGTTGTCCATAGTGGGAGTCTACCGTGAGGGAGAGGGCGAGCGTAGACAATCAATGTACATGGCTCAAGTAAAAAGTGGTCATGGCCCTCACCAGTAGGCTGCTTTTCCACCCAGAAGCCCTTCTCCATATACAGGGGTTCTAACTTCTTAACATGGCTCTGAGGGGGCTGAGCGGGGCTGTTAGTTCTTAGTTCCCGAGAACCTGTGTTTATAAGAGCTGAAATATCTAATTTGACCACCAACATATTTAATTTTGTGAAGATAAACTTCACCGTTGTGGCTGTCATAGCCACATGGTCCGCTAGTAACTTTACTGTAGCATCAGTACCCTTAGAGTCAGTATCTAGTTGACCAAACACAAATGGTGGCATTTCGGCCTCTTTCATTTCTCTTCCTCTCAAACTCTTGTCTACAAATTTACTTTGCTTCTGCAGTGAGGAGAGGGACCTTTTTAAATAAGACAGATTTTCAAATCTGTTCTCCACCGGGATTGCAAAACACTCATTAGACATGGGTTTGCCCATTGCTCCAAAATATGAATTGATTTTTCTAAATTTGAGTGGTGGGGAGCCTGCTTCCAATAGCCTTCGTCCTCTCTTCGCTCGAGGTGTCATGGGGAAAGGAGTCACAAGTTTTCCTACTTATAAAGATATCTAATACTCTGGGAAGATCCCCCCAGTAGATCTTCCCCAGAGATAACCAGCCTTACCAAGACTATACCTAAAGCGAAATAACCCGGTGACTAGATTAACACCACCACCAGCAATGGAAACATATAGTTCCTATCCTGTCTAGATGCTAAAGTCAGGCTCAAACTATGTGCTAAGGCCGATAATCTACATAACAAGGTACAGTGAACACCAGACCGGTCTTTCTCAGTAATAACTCTCACCCCCATATATTGGTCCGGGGCTAAATAGTCGTATTCTCTCAAGGGCGCCCACTGGCAGAGAATGCCCAGCGCCCATTCCGCGCCTAAGGCCGCACGCACAAGGGTGCGCCCTTGCACACGCAGCCCTTAGACGCGCTGCCCCACGGCACGTGCCCGCAGCGCAGGTGCTCCCCGCCTTCTGTCTTCAAGTTCCGGTCGGGGTGGCCAGCCAATCCTGTGTGCCCTCTACGTCTGATCACAGGTGAGTGTAGACAGCAAGTGGGCTTGTCAGAGTTGATAATACAGTCCAATGCCCTCAATCAGCAGCGTGCTCGGAGCTGGAGCAAATCATCACACTCACAAAGTTGCAGCGGGGCAGCAGTCCCCCCGAAAGCCCCCATCTCGCTGCACACTCTCTCCCCTTGCAGTAGTACTACTCAGCTAGAGACAGATTCGTTGCCATCAATATGCTGATGACACCCAGCTTTACCTCTCTTTTTCAACTGACCCAGGTCCTGCTGACTTGGTGCTATCCCAGTGCTTGGAGGCCGTGGCGGATTGGTTACAGCAGAGCAGACTGAAGCTCAATCCTGATAAGATGGAGGTGATGTCAGTGAGTAGGGTGAGGGAGGTGGCAACTTCCCTCGTAGATCCCCTTCCCCCCCCCCCCCCCCNNNNCCCCCCCCCCCCCCCGTAGCACAGCAGGTTCGGGGTCTGGAAGTGTTATTGGATTCAGACCTCCGCCTTGATCAGCAGGTGGAGATGGTGGCCAAGGCTGTCTTCCGCCAGCTGTATCTGGTGTTAAGGCTGCATCCATATATTTCCAGACCCGACTTGTCCACCCTCATCCATGCCTTCATCACCTCGAGGCTGGACTACAGCAACGCGCTCTACGTGGGGCTTCCCTTGATGCTGGTTCAGAGGCTGCAGCTGGTGCAGAACGTGGTGGCTCGTCTCCTGACAGGAATAAGCCAACGGGAGCATATAACACCTGTGCTCCACACGCTGCACTGGCTGCCTATAGCATACCAAGCCAGATTCAAGGTTTTGGTCTTGGCCTATAAAGCCCTACATGGTCTTGGCCCTTCATACCTTAGGGACCACCTCACCTTCTGCGCCCCAGAGCAGCCCCTTCGGTCCGCCAGGGGCACCTTCTTGGAGGTCCCCTGCATAAAGCGGGGGGCCACAATGGAAAGGGTGTTCTCGGTGGCTGGACCACGATTATGTAACTCCCTCCTGGAGGAAGCCCGTCTGGCCCCAAGTCTGCTGGCCTTCTGCCGGGCCTGCAAAACTTGGCTGTTCTCCCAGGCCTTCGGAGGAGGGGAGGGGGGATGGGATAAAAGTTTGGGGGGTGGGTGTTTTTATGGTTTTTTTTAGATGTTTTAATATTTTGTTTTGTGGTCATTTTAACTTATTGTTATTTTTGTGTGTTGTAAGCCACCCCAAGATGCCGTGGGCATGAGGGGGTGGCTAATAAAAGTAAATAAATAAATAAACACCTTGAATTGGGCCCGGAAGAATATAGGCAGCCAGTTCAGAGAGCGAAACACTGGTGTAATATGCTCACGTCGGCCAGTTCCCATTAGGAGACGAGCTGCTGCATTCTGCACCAGCTGCATCCTCTGAACCAGTACCAAGGGTAGCCCTATGTAGAGTGTGTTACAGTAGTCCAATCTTGAGGTAATAAAAGCATGAACAATCGTGGCTAGGTCAGAGTTCAAGACAGATGTAATTGGCGATATGCCCCTTTCGCCACAGCCACCACCTGGGCATCCAGGTGGAGCTGCGGGTGCAGGAGCACCCCCAGACTCTGAACCTGAGATACCCGGGTAGGACAGATCCCATCAATGATGGGAGCCACTATTTCCCCTGGACCATCACCTCTGTCTTGTCGAGATTTAACTTCCGATGGCTCACCCTCATCCAATCCCCCACAGCTGCCAAAGCACCAAGACTACCGGGCCTGAGTCGGATGAAAATGAGAGATAAAGCTGGGTGTCATCAGAATACTGAGGACACTGTACGCCAAACTCCCTAACAACCTCCCCCAAAGGCTACATGTACACATTGAACAAGAAAGGAGACAAGATGGACCCTGCAGGACTCCACATGTGAGGCCCTGTGGAAAAAATGAAAAATCATCCAGGACCACACACTGGACTCTCCCAGCCAGGAAGGAGCGGAACCACTCAAGAATGGTCCCACCAGTCCCTGCCCGATCCTGCAGCCGAGTCACCAACAACTCATGGCCAACAGTATCAAATGCAGCCGAGAGATCTAATAGGATCAACAGGGTTGAATGACCCAGGTCCAGCTCACGGGAGAGGTCGATCGACCAAGGCCACAAGTGCAGTCTCCGTGTCATCATATCCAGGGCGAAAACCTGACTGCAAGGGATCGAGAAAGTTAATCTGGTCCAGATGCTCCTGCAACTGCCGAGCTGCCACCCGCTCAATAACCTTCCCTAAAAATGGAAGGTTAGAGACTGGATGATATCTGGCCAGGACGCCAATGTTCAATGATGGTTTCTTGAGCAGGGGCTGCACCAGTGCCTCCTTAAGGCAGTCCGGCACCCTGCCCTCCCTCAGGGAGGTGTTGACAATCCCCGCCAGCAGCAGCCCTAATGTCTCCCGGTTGGCCTTGACCAGTCAGGATGGACATGGGTCTAATTCACAATAAGTGGCTTGGACAGACCCCAAGGCATCCCCCGCATCTGAGGGAGAGTGGGAGACACTTTCTGAAATTCATCCCACAAAACAGGACAAGGCGGGGCTTCTACTGCCTCTGGTTCACTGACTGCTAAAAGTGTTGCATCAAAACTGTGGTGGATCTGAACAATTTTATCTGCAAAAAAGTCCACAAAAAAATCACAGTGGGCATTCGATGACTCTAAATCCAGGCGGAGGGAGGCCGGACTAACCAGCCCCCTCACCACCCGGAAAAGCTCTGCCAGGTGTGACTTAGCAGACGCAATAAGGGCAGCAAAGAAAACTTTCTTTGCTGCCCAGAAAACTTTCTTTGCTGCCCACACCGCCACGGCATAGGTACGTAACCAGACTCTATGCCACAATCGGTCAACTTCAGCACGTGAGTGATGCCACCATTGCTCTAACCGCCGCCCATCCCGCTTCATCTGCTGAAGCTCCTCCGTATACCACGGGGACCTGCGTTGTTGGCGGTTCGGGAGCGGATGCCTGGGAGCCACCCGGTCAATGGCCTCCACCAGCACTGAATTCCACATGGTCATGAAGTCATCAAGTGAGGAGCCATCAAGATCAGAGGATACATCCCCTAGAGCAGTCTGGAACCTTCTAGGTTTCATAAGCCATCAGGGGCGAACCATCCTAATTGATTCTGCACCCTCCCGGGGGCTGACATGCACCAGGATACCTGCCTGGAGGAGATAATTTTAAAATTGTTTTATATCATATTTATATTTTTTCTATTGTTGTTAGCCACTCTGGGCTGCCTGTGGCGGGAAGAGCGGGGTACAAATTTTGTTTAAATAAATAAATAAATGATCCGTCCATAACAAGGGTTCTGCTGACACCTCCCCCACTAACGGATCCCCTGCCTCAAGGCCTGTGCAAAACATCATGTCTAAGGTATGTCCTCCAATGTGTGTGGGGCCCACCATCCCCTGAGACAGGCCCATGGTTGACATGGCAGCCATGAACTCACGTTCTGCCCCTCCAAGACTGGCGTCGGCATGGATATTGAAGTCCCCCAGGACTATCGCTCTGGGAGACCGCAAGACCACCCCCGACACCACTTCAGTCAGTGCAGATAGGGAAGCTGCCATACAGGTGGGTGCCCGGTATATCAGCAGTATCCCTAATCTGTTTTTGGCCAAATCCAACACCAAATGCAGGCCCTTTATCCCCATGATGTTTTGCAGAGGAAATCTCCTCATAGACAATGTATCCTTAAAAACAATGGCTACACCCCCACCCCCCCAGTCAAGGCCGATGCTGCACGGAGTACTCATTGTCCAGCCAGGTCTCCGTGATACATGCGAGGTCGGCTGCCTGGTTCAGGATCATCTCCTGGACTGCAGTTGACTTATTGGCCACCAACCTCGCATTCAGAAGCAGTAACCCAAGGCCGGGGGCCCTCTGATCGCTGATCACTTCACCACCTGCCTGGGGGCTAGTGAGCAGGACAGGAATATCTGTCCCACCTCACAGCTCTAATTTGCCTCCCACAGGGACCATAATTTCCCCGGTCCAAGATAACCCATATCGTTGTGCTCCCCCCCTCCCCCGGTTCGCCCACCCAACCCACCCAGGGGCCATCCCGCCAGCCTCCCAAGGGAGATCCCCACCCACTACTACACCGCCTACCCTCCTCTTTCATCGGAGGGCAGTTCCCCCTCCCCCAGGGGCTGCACCCCTCCCTCANGCCAAATCCAACACCAAATGCAGGCCCTTTATCCCCATGATGTTTTGCAGAGGAAATCTCCTCATAGACAATGTATCCTTAAAAACAATGGCTACTACACCGCCTACCCTCCTCTTTCATCGGAGGGCAGTTCCCCCTCCCCCAGGGGCTGCACCCCTCCCTCACACCAAGGGGAGCTGCCCCTCCCCAACCCAGTCCCCTCTCCCCCATCCCACACCCCCCCTACCCTCCTCTGCCACAGGATGGTAACCCCCCATCCCCAAAGGACTGCAACCCTCCCTCACACCAAGGGGAATCGCCCCTCCGCCCTTAACCCAGTCCCTTCGTCCCTCATCCATACAAGACAAGAAGGCCATCTCCCATCACCACCATCCCACCCTAAAATACTGTGCCCCTGTCTGCTATCAAGAATGTCCTGGCCCTCCCCGTCTTGCTAAGGACCACACCTAAGGGCCCTTTGGTGCGGTGTGTGCCTGCGGCACAGCCAGGCAACAGGCCACTTTTGGCCTCGCTGGCCAGGAAATCTGGTCATGCACCCCGCCCACCCCCTCCTCCGACAGGGTACCTGGGGCTGGGCAGCAACAGTACGCTGGGCAGCAACAGCAACTAATCTAATTGATTAGATAATAGATAGTTTTCCTTTTCCCTACCCCTGTCTTCCTTAGATTTAGATAAATATTAGTTGTGCACAGGAATCGATAATACCAATACCAAAAATAAAATATTCATTTGAAACAATAATGATAATTGCTACTGATACCAAAACTATATCGGTACTGATATTGATACCGATAGCAAAAACAATAACGATAATGAAAACGACATTGTCATTAATAATGATAACAGAAACATTTTTGACTAACAAAAATAAAAACAAAAAACAAAAATGACATGGGGGCCTGGCGCACACCCCTAACCTCTAATTGTCTGTAACCAGAGCTTTTTAATGATGTTATAATTTCACACCGGTGATGTGGTTTTTTTTAAACACAAGCAACACAACATGCTTTCTCCTAGCTTCATTCTCAGAAATGGCAAAACCATTTTAGCTGGAATATTCAAAAAAAATAATACAAAAAAATCAGCCAGAGGCAGCCACTGCCATATTTGGTGCGCTCTGATGAGGGTGTCTCAGGACAGAGAATTTGAGGACAGTTAGGGTGGGGGGTGCGGAGTAAAGGTTTTTACTTGACTCATTGTCTAGAGTATGTCACTTTTTGTATCTGGAGAAAACTGCACCTCCAGGATAAATATAACCATTTATGTACCTCTGCAAAGCTAGATAGAGTTTCAATGGACTGTTCCATTGGTGGGACCACTTCAGAGTAAATGGCTCAAGGATTGGGGCTTTGGGTACATCTTCACCCAGGAAAGTCAATTGGAGTTTTGCCATTTACCGTATCATGTTCGGGGTTGCAGCCTTTTAACGTATTTTGTTAATAGAATGGGGCAGACCCTGAGATCTTGATTCAGCTTTTACCCAGTTATTTCTCAGGCAATACTCCCAATTGGGGTTAAAATGTATGTAGAGTGAAAGAATTCAGTTCGTTCATCCCATATTAGCAGCTATCATGAGAACAAATGGAATCATAACTTTTACTCCATACTGCCACTAAAACACTAGTGTGGAGAGGCATTATGTTCTGTTTTTGTAGAGCGAGACTGGGACTCAGGACTCCTTGGTTTTCTCATTTCTGCCACCCAGTGGCCTCTTTGTATCTTGGTTTACCAGTCTATTCAATGGGCATCATTATACGTACCTCACTGGAGGTGTGGGGTGATGCTGAGCTTTAACATAAAGCATGCTGAGATCCTTTCTGATGAAGGAAGAAAAGAGAGCGCTATTTCCTGTAGACTCATCATCCCTGTGGCCTGGCTGACATTTCTTGCTGATTCACAGTAGTGTCACCTATGCGACTATTCCGGTGTCGAATTGATAGTGAAGGTGATTTAACATCAGGGTCAGTATCCGTATTTGTCAGCTCCCTTTGAGAGGGGAATCAATTGATGGGTCTATCTGGAGGAGGTGTAGATAGGCTTCCCTATATGAAACCCATTGATGCAGGCTCATAATCTTCCTTCTATATCAAGGTGGCTTGCATTGTAGGAAATAGGTTTATTGGCACTCTGTGCTTTATCCTGCCTACAACTGATGAAACATGACATGATATGGATTGAGGGATTCAGAGTGATGTGCACGTAGCTGAGCTTTTTAAATAGAAGTCAGTTTTCTTAGATGAATATAGTTTTTATATAGGCAAGACAGATAGATGGATATAGACTTATACAATGTGAATGCTGCCATCCCTGTGCAGGATTGCTTTAGGAGATTCCCCTATGGTTCAGAGGATGCCCCTTCTCAAGACAGACTGAAAGACTAAAGCTTTATGTTAGTCGGAGAGTGAATCCACATCATAATTGGAGATGTGCTAACATGTGAGAATAATTGAATACTATAATTATTCTCTCAGGGGGACTCATCGTTGAATTGAAGCCTTTTCACTCCAGGTCATAGGCTCATTTCCAGCTGAAAATCATTACCATAGGATTGGTGACAGGCTTTTATTACATGGACGTCCGTCTGCTAGAAACCAAGTCGAGACCACCCATTCAGTGGTGTATGTGAAATGAATGGGTGGTCTCGACTTGGTTTCTAGCAGACGGACGTCCATGTAATAAAAGCCTGTCACCTGTTTAATGCTCTCATCAGAAAGACTGAGGACTGAATGAAAATAAGATTAGTCATTTGAGGGCTGAGTGTGTACTGTTTTGGAGGGGAAATGGTAGTAGGGAGTTGGCTTTGATTGGTGCTATCGGTCCTGAATCTGCTCTCTGGGTAAAGACCAGGGATGTGCAAGGGAGGCAAATTTTGTATTTCTGATTTAAATTCTGGTTTCAGTGCCAATTCTTTCTTTCTTTTTTTTTTGGTGATTTGTCTCTCCAACTTTGGGGAACATTTTTAAGGGAAAATATCTGTTAGCTGGTATAGTTAGTTGGGAAGGAAGCTAGCAAGGGATGCAGCCTGTGTGTAACCTTCGTGTATGTGTAAGGGGCTGCAGCCATTTGGGTGTGTGTGTGTGTGTGTACAGGTGGTGACCCAACAATAAAAAGGAAAGGGCCCTGGTATCTGCAAGCTCCAGAGCACCAGTCAGGGGAATCCCATGTCCTCACCCCATCCCAGGCAGAGGGATCCCACTCAGTAGTGTCATTCACTCAGCACAAAGATCCAGGTGGTGCCCTGGGTGCACTTCCTCCTCCAGCTGTTTTTGGAAGCAGGCAGAGCTTCTGAACCATGTGAGGTACTCAAAGATCAAAAGTAAACTTAAATCAAAATAAAGTCCACTCCTTTGGTTCACTGTTGTTGAGGCAAAACTCCCTGCCTGACCAGCACAACATGCCATGAAACTTGAAAGATGCACATATTGCTAGACTAACAAATAAAAAGATCAGATTAGAATAAGAAATTGAAAGACATGAAGCACACTTACACATAACTGAAAATTGCAGGGGCAGTATTTGTGTTTCCAATACAGAAGATGAAAAGGGGTTTGTGTTGTGTTTGGTTCAAACTTGAATGCACAGCCCTAGTGAACAGAGGGCTCTTGCACATGACACACTTTTCAAGTGGGTAGTGGCACAAACCCACATTCAGAGTGTTGTGTGAAATCCTTACCACTTCCTCTGCTCCTTGATCAACTCTTGTTCACTGCCACCTGGTGTAACTGGTGGGCCACCGAAATGCAGGGAAATCAGCAACTGAATGAATGACTTGAATCCACTGGTACGGGATGTGGCAAACACGGATTAAGGAGCAAGAAGTGGTGAGTTTGCAAATGGAGAAGAGTAGTATGTGAACAAAGCTAGAGTTTCTAGGTGGAAATTA
The DNA here is from genome assembly GCA_003113815.1 of Sphenodon punctatus. Taxonomy (NCBI): domain Eukaryota; kingdom Metazoa; phylum Chordata; class Lepidosauria; order Sphenodontia; family Sphenodontidae; genus Sphenodon; species Sphenodon punctatus. The sequence goes on along the minus strand of QEPC01009797.1, from coordinate 1,780,650 downwards.
ACATTCCCAGACCCATATCAGGTAGGTGGAATCAACATTTCTTTAACAAAAGTAGGAGTGTGTTTAACACAGTTTGAGAGTAGCAACAGCCAAAACATTTTCATGCCCAAGATGAATGAAGATCATGTTGCCTGCATCTCATATGGAGAACTTTGTTCTCCTTCCTCATTTAATCTGAGGGTTTTTCAAATTAGGCATAAGCATGTACAGGTAGAGCTGACCCAAAAGCCATCAGAGATGCCATAACTGATATGGGTCTAAGACCAGGTCAGCAGTTTGCAATGAGCAAGATGCTCTGTGGATCTACCACTAGGGCGTAGCACTTATCTTAACTGCAACTTCACAATCCTTTATCCTAAGAAATGGGCCAACGGCCCAAGGAACTTGGCTAGCTCATCTGCCTGAAGCTACAATATATTTTGCTGCCTCTCATTTTTGTGTGTGTTGAAGAGCTAATACTCCAGCACATTTTTCTGCAGTGTTAATTTTTGCATAAAGATAAAAAGTCTTTCCTAGCTATCCCTTGAGGACCCAACTGGAATTTATTTTTAATTGAATTAGTTGGATGTATGCAAATGGAATCACACATTTAACTGAAACCCAGATGGAAAATGTACTTTCAGTAAGTCTTGGGCAGACTTAGTGAGTTATCCTGGGGCAATCAGCTCAGTGCTTGGTCTGCTTTTCCCCTTCTCCTCTTCCACGAGTTTTTCTCCTTCACTCTTTCCTCAGTGATACAAAGCTCTTGCTGGTGGAGCCATACCTAAGATGCATCTGTGTCTGCAATTAGTTCAAGAATGGTTTTCTCCCTTTTGTGCTCTAAACAGTCTCAGAATAGATTTTTCAAAGAGTTTATATTTGTTAAGTAGCATGAGTTATACATACGGAATTTATGGCTGTGATTGTGAGGTGTAATGTTTAAGAGGAAATGGTTACATCCATTGGCAAGCAGATTCCTGAGTTGAAGGGTCTCTAAGAGACAGAAATCATGAAAAGCAAATCTTTACCTTGACTCACAACCATCCGAAAGAGTTTGGACTCTTGGCTATGGAGCTGGATGAGGCATCTCAGAATCTAAAGTCCACAGGAACAACCTAGACTGTCACATCTGACAGAGATGTTATGAAATTTCTGGCAAATGGTTCTTGTTGAATTTGGAATGACTTTGTGGTTTATTCAAGGAAATGGGAATGCAAACGCAAGATCTGAGTTCTTTTGGTTTTCCCTAATCTAAGTACTTTGTAAAATCTTACATTGTTATCATCACTGCTTTTGAGGTTCTTAGTCTTAGGAGGGAAACAGATGTGACTCTGACCCACTATGGCCTGCTGTGGACCAGAACTCATCGCACGTCTGTTTGAATTCCCCAATGGCCCGCTACTGCCCTGGGGCAGGTAGGCAGCTGGCCCAGAATGAGTCCTCCAAATGATCCCAGGCGCTCATTCTGGGCTAAGAACTGCCCACATGGGCCAACTCACTTCTGTTGTCTCCCCCCCCCCCCCCAGGTGTGGGAGGGTGGTGGGCTGGCTCTCCGGCCATGAGCATGTTTGGTTAGTGTCCCAACCCGGAGAGAGGCAGCCACTGTTTCCCACTCCGGACCAGGGAGCCGCCGTGGCGCCTGCACATCTGTTCAACTTTTCACCCTTGGTCATCTCTACCTTCCCAGGGCTCAATACAGTGTAGGTGTTCTCTGTTTATTGGCAATGTAATGCAGTTTGTAAAGACCCATAGTGGAGGGAGCAGCAAGAAAAGCTTTCCTAGTTGGGAGAAGCTGGTGGGCTAGATTAAAGGCTGTGTAATACTCATCCTCCATCTCTCACCCCCCACTCTCTGAAATTCATGGAAAAAAAGCTCCCAACATCACGAGTAGAGGGAGATGCCACACAGAGGGTCACTTTCAAAAGCTTTTATTCCCACCTGCCATGGACTTTGGGTACTTGCACATGAGATGGAAAGGGGGGGAGGGACTTCTGTGAGCTGAAATCACGTGAAGCTCCGCTTGTGTGCATGGGGTTTTAAACGTCATTAGCGCATTTCTGCCATGATTTCACTCACTGATTACAGGGCTGGATTTTGAGCCCCATAATTAATGAGTGAAATCACATCAGAAATGGGCTAATGATGTTTGTTTATTTATTAGAAATATTTCTACCCTGCCCCTCTCACTCAAGGCGACTCAGGATGGCTCACAGTCAATTTAATAATAATAATAATAATAATAATAATATAAATACAAAAATATAAAACCATAATAGCAGATATAAAATCACAATGAGCCATGCAACACCCCCCCCACACACACACACACCCTAACTCATCCCTCCCCTCCCTCCGCCAAACACCTGACAAAAGAACCAGGTCTTACAACTTTGTTGCAAGGCAAGGAGATTTGGGCTGAGGCAAATCTCTGCAGGAAGGCATTCCAAAGCAATGGTGCAGCTGCCAAGAAAGCCCTCCTGTCCATTCAGACCCGCTGAAAATGTGAGACCTCCAGGAGGGCGCTCCTGGATGACCGCAGGGGCTGCCCAGGGGGTGACGCGATCCTTCAGGTAAGCAGGGCCCAGGCTGTTTAGGGTCTTAAAAGGTTAAAACCAGCACCTTGAATTGGGCCCAGAAGATAATAGGCAGCCAGTGCAGTGCTCGGAGCACTGGTGTAATGTGCTCTCTGCAGCCCATCCCAGTGAGGAGACAGGCCGCAGCATTCTGAACTAGCTTCAGTTTTCGAACCATCACTAGGAATGTGAGAACAGAACGGGGTTCAGATGTTCGGCCGTTTGGTCCAAAAACTTAGTTCGGGTTCGGTCCCGTGGAGTTCGGACCCCCCGCAAACATTCAGAAAGTTCAGCCGCCTGGAGGCTTGGGGCACTCATGGGGTGCCTGTGGGGGCATGGCAGGCCGTCGGGGAGACAGCAGCAGCAGAGACCGGGAAGGCTTGGGGCTTGGCATCCCGGGTTGCCAGGGCAGGCAAACTCGGCGCTTGACCCCTGGGGGTGCCTGTGGGGGCATGGCTGGCCATCTGAGACCCAGCAGCAGCAGAGGCTGGGAAGACTTGGGGCTTGGTGGCTGGCCTGGCACTCCTACTTGGCTGGGCATTGCAGGCATCGGCGTAGTAGCGGCAGAGGCCCAGCCAGGGCTTGGTGGCTGGCACCCCTACTTGACCAAGCATTGCAGGCTGCCAGGCATTGGTGGAGCAGCAGAGGCCTGGCCAGGGCTTGGTGACTGGCACCCCTACATGGCCGGGCATTGCTGGCTTGCATCCTACTCGCCAGATCTCAACAAGCTCTTCTGCAAATTGGTCAGACCTTGCCCGGTGGTGAATCATGTGACCACCCAGTAGCAGACATTGGATGGGCACAGTACCCATGGCACAGCAGAGGTAGCATTGGCAGCAGCAGCAGACATTGGATTGCCCAGACACAGTACCCATGGCACAGCAGAGATGACATTGGAAGCAGCAGCAGACATTGGATTGCCTGGGCACAGTACCCGTGGCACAGCAGAGGTGACATTGGCAGCAGCAGCAGACATTGGATTGCCCGGGCACAGTACCCGTGGCACAGCAGAGACAGCATTGGCAGCAGCAGACGACATTGGATTGCCTAGTAGCAGAACCTGTGGCACAGCAGAGGCAGCATTGTCAGCAGCAGCAGACATTGGATTGCCAGGGCACAGTAGCAGACATTGGATTGCATTTCATCCAATTGATCCTATATCATTTTTTTTCTTAAAGCAGGTGAAGATTTATAATGCATTCACGCTACGGGATCATTGTGGCCAGTCTCTGTGTAACATTTGATTAAGCAGGTCTTTCCAGACTACTTATTAAAATGGCTTCCTGTTTTAATTATCTCATTTTTCTGATTTCTGTACACTTCCAGATTCAGCTTGAATGTTAATTCTCTAGCTGTTCAAGGAATCAATTCTGATCTGTGATTCTAATCTGCAATTGTCATGGCACAGCAGAGGCATCATTCATCAGTGGCAGACATTGGCCGACCAGGGCTTGGTGAGGAACCCCAACTTGTCCAGGTGTTGCAGGCTGGCATCGTACTTGACCAATCTCAAGAAGCTCTACTGCAAATTGGTCAAGCCTTGCCCGGTGGTGAATCTCGTAGACACCTAGCCCCCGCCCACCAGTGCACTCATCTGAGCTATACCCGTCTACAAGAGAGAGGAGCAAATGGCTGACGTGCAGTACCAGCAGCAGACATTGGATTGCCAGGACACAGTAACTGTGGCTAGCACCCCTGCTTGGCCGGGCATTGCTGACTGGCATCAGTGGCAGAGGCCCGGCCAGGCACCCCTACTTGGCTGGGTATTGCAGGCTGGCTGGCATTGGTGGAGTAGTGGCAGAGGCCCAGCCAGGGCTTGGTGGCTGGCACCCCTACTTGTCCGGGCATTGCAGGCTTGCATCGTACTCAACCGAACTCAAGAAGCTCTAGTGCAAATTGGTCAAGCCTTGCCCGGTGGTGAATCATGTGGCCACCCAGTAGCAGACATTGAATTGCCAGGGCACAGTACTCATGGCATAGCAGAGGCAGAAGCAGCAGCGGAGATTAGATAGCCAGGGCACAGTACCCCTGACACCGCAGAGGTGACGTTCAGCAGCAGCAGCAAAGATTCAATTGCAGGGCACGGTACCCATGGCACAGCCGAGGCAGCAGCAGCACAAATTGGATTGCCCGGGCACAGAACCCATGGCACAGCAGAGGCAGCATTGGCAGCAACAGCAGACATTGGATTGCCTGGGCAGTGGGCACAGTACCCATAGTGCAGCAGAGGTGGCATCAGCAGCATAGATTGGATGGCCATGGCACAAAGCTTGTGGCACTGCAAAGGTGGCATCAGCAGCAGCAGCATAGATTGGATTGCCAGGGCACAGAACCCGTGGAACTGGGTGCTGATCCAGGGTATGGAACAGCAACCGTATGAGGAGAGGCTTGATATGGTGGGGCTCTTCAGCTTGGAAAAGAGACGACTGAGAGGAGATATGATAGAGGTCTATAAAATCATGAGTCGTGTGGAACTTGTAAACAGGGAACGGTTATTTACCCTCTCATCTAGTACTAAAATTAGGGGACACTCCATGAAACTCATAGGTTGCAGAGTAAAAACAAACAAAAAGGAAGTATTTTTTCCACTCAGCGTACAATTAGGTTGTGGAATTTACTGCCAGAGGAGGTGGTCAAGGCCAGCAGTATAGTTGAGTTTAAAAGAGGTTTGGACAAGTTTCTGGAAGATAGTTCCATTAGCAGCTATTAGCCAGATAGGATTGGGGAACAAAACCCTTTACTGTCGGGAGCCTGGGGATGACCCACAGGGAATGGATAGCATGGTGACCTGTTGGGTGCTTCTCCCAGGCC
>QEPC01009797.1:1728780-1745353 GCA_003113815.1 Sphenodon punctatus | reverse complement strand
CACTTTACAAAGTAATAAAATAGACACGGTCCCTGCCCCTAGGGCTTACAATCTGAGAGACAGGAGCTGGGGGAGAGACATAGGAAGGGGAACAGAGGGAGAGACAAGGGGTCTAACATTCATGAAGATACGAGGTCTCAAGTGAACGTACTTGGCTTGGCTACGATGAGAATGTAACCATCTCTCTTCTATTTTTTTCCACTGTTTAGAAATAAATGTTCTAATATGACTGTACTAACAGTAGTTAAAGATACTCCTTTCTAGAACTCTTTCAGCCATAGCAGGCTGGGAAGAACTGCTAGTTATGCTATTTCCTTTCTTTTCCCTTTATATATCCAATTGTACCATCAGGAATAGTATCGACCTGTTCATTTTAAAATCCTTCCAACCCAGTGAACTAAGCAAGTGAGATTCTCTAATTGCATATACTCGAAACTCACATTGAATATCTGTATTTTTAATGCCTATGAGCCCCATCCTGTAAATTGCTAAGCATCCTCCTTATGAAGCTGGGGACAGGGGGTTGTTCTGCACTTTACAGAAGTCACTTGGCACCTTGCATGATTGGCTCCTCCATTATTGGCATAATTGTAGCAGCTAGAAATTGCAGGGAAAGAATAGGAAGATTTGACTTTTTCTTCTTTTGAAAGGCTGGATTTTGTTATTCTCCTCCCATACAAAATTGCTTTAAGAGCGGCTACATTTTTCTCTGATAACATTGATTACTTTCCATGATTCTAGTTGAGAGCCTCTCTGCTTGGGGAATATATATTGTTGTGGCTCTTGTTAGGATGGGCTCTGTCTGCCCCCACAGCACGCTCCTGGGAATTGATTCTGAGGCTGTGGTAATCTAAAGTAACTGAACAGGCCCCAAAAGAATGGCACAAGAAGCTGATAGTGTCCCCCATGAAGGATTTCCTGAATTCTATCTTGTGCTCTTCATTGTTAATATTTATTCAGATAGAAACCCAATGAGATCACAATCTTTTCTTCCAGGGTGACTTGTCCAACTATAGCAGTTTTGAATAAGAACATTACTCCAGTCGTGAAACTGTCTCCAGGGAGAGACTTGGCCTGTTTCCGCTTGACTGTCTGAAATCTGTCTGGCTGCTCTGGGAAGCTGTGAATGTTTTGCTGTTGCTGTTGTGTGTTTCTACATGACTCTGTAAACCTTTCTGCCTCCTTGGTCAGAGGCTGTGATTTACAGTTTCCCAGTGGATTTGTGAAAAATCTCCCAGAATGGGATAAGGGGTACCAATTAATAGCCAAGCATCCTCGAAGTTATTTATTTCCAAAACATTTAAGAGGAGTTCCTTGAAATCAGGGCTGGCCTTATAATTTCCGGTCCCAGGGCAGAGCTAAAACATGGGGCCCCTAGTGGCCCCTTCCCCTCCTTTATAGGTCTGCCCCCGCAGGGTCATCCTCTGTGTGGCCCCAGGAAGTGGTCATGGTTGGGGCCCTGCTGGGGAAAGTTGGGGGTTCTGCACCCTGCCTTGGTGAAAACAGGGGCCACTTCAAGGGCCCCCAGGAGTAGAGAAAATAGCGGGGCCTGTGGGGAGTCTGAATCGACCCAGGTCTCCCTGTGTTAAGACTGGCCCTGCTTGAAATCATCATCCTGCTTGTGCGGACGACTATTTCAAGCCCCTGACAGTGAATTCCCTCCCATTTATCTCCTGTTACTGCCTGTACCCTCAAGATCTTGGTGCTGGCGTGACATCTGCCACCTAGCCCACCCTACCGGGGATGAAATTGGGCTTCTCCATATTGAAAAATGTGAGCTGTGAGAGTGGGGAAACTTTTTCTTCCATGAGCCAGTGTGGTGTAGCGGATAAAGTGCTGGATTTGGACCTAGGAAGCCAGGGTTCAAATCCTACCCTGGCCATGAACTCACTTGGTGGTCTTGGGCACGTCACAATCTCTTAGGCCATTTTTAGACAATCGCGGCCGCGCTCGCGCTTGTTGTGAAAAAATGCCGGGAGCCAGGATCAGACGATATACTCCCAGCAATCACGCACCCGGAAGGGGGACGCGCATGCTTTTCCGGCCGCGATTTGACCGGGTTGAAAAATCGATCGTCTAAAAATTAGTCTAGACAGCCAGTGTGATGTAGCAGATAAAGCACAGGATTTGGTCTTGGGAAACCAGGGTTTGAATCCTGCCCTAGCTATGAACTCCTTGGACAAGTCTTGGCCTCAGTTTCACATCTTTAAAAGGGTGTGTGTGTGTGTGTCCTGTCTCTTCTTGTGTTCCCCTCAGCCTTGTCCATCTTAGATTCTAAGCTCACTGGGCAGGGACCTGTCTCCAGAAATCTGTGCCTGTGCTGTGTGAGCCTAGTAGTGCTATAGAAATGATTCAAAAAAGTGTGGAGGTATCTTTTATTGGACCAACTCAAGTTGGTGGAGGTGCACAAGCTTTCAGACCTCACAGAGTCCTTCATCAGGTAAGTCAGGAGTTGAAACTCTCTACTACAATATTAGAAACGATGAGTGATAGATCCAGGAGTTGGAGAGAGACTGAATAAGAAAAAGTCATGGGCTGGAGGTTCCCCATCCTTGCTTTTGAGTCTGCCCCTGTTCAGCACCGCAAGACGTTGTTGCAACAGCTAGTCCTGGGTGCTCCTTTGGGCAGGTAGGGAGCCGGGTGCCTCAAACCCATAGCCAGCAATATCGGCACGGCTTGAGCCATGGCTGTGGTGTCCCAGCACCAGCCTCTCTCCAGCCCGTGGCAGCACCCAGCACATTCCTGTGTCCTAGAGAAGCGGTGACCGTGTGCCCAGCCATAGAACTGAAGCCGAGCAGATTTTCTTGGCAGCTTCAGGGATGGGGGAGAGACAGGGAGGAGATTGTGGGAAACCCAATTTATTTTCTTTGGGGTAGGAAAATAGCTAGGGTTGCTCATACAATGCTATAATGATGAACCAGTGTAGCAGTACTGGGTAAATTGTTTGTCTTGGATCTGGGAGACTGGGGTTTAAATCCTCTTTAGCCATGAAGTCACTGGGTGTTTTTACACACACATTTCTGCTGCATGTTTGGGGTTACATCTGTGTGTCTAAATCACTCACCCAGATCTTAAACATCCAGCTCTTTGAACCTCTGCACAGGACTTCTCCCAGAACTTTTGCCTGTAAAAAGTTCTCCTGGTAAACTGCTTTGCTCCAGGCAGCTGTGATCACTTGGTTTCCATGGCAGCCAGCCTATCACGTCTACAGGTGCAGCTACTTTAGGCTGTCTCAGGGCAGTGCCTGTGTGTGTGTGTGCGTGTGTGTGTGTGTGTGTGAAGAATGCATCCTTCAGGGCAGTGTATGTGAGAAAAATGCATCCAGGAATTGCCTCAGAACAGTGTGTGTGTAAAAAATGCACCAGGAACTTACTTGTGGACTTGTAAACCCAGAAGATTGAAAAATCCGGTACTTTAAGGTGCGCGTAAAAATATCCACTGTCTCTCAGCCTCCATTCTCACCTATAAAATGGGAACAAAAATGACCTGCCTCACAGTATCATTGTGAGAGTGAACTAGATAAAGGTTGGAGAGCACTTTGAACCCTGAAAGTGCATTCTGAACAATTAACAATAATGCTAAAATAATTGTAATTTCTAATGAAAGAGAATGCTGATGTCTCTGTCCAACTATTGAAATCCACGATGTGGCCAAAGTGGTAGGCACCTGCTTGTTGGCGATAACCCAATTTAATTGAACATTATAATCACACTCTCGAGACACTGCAGACACTTCTCTGAACTTTGTGCTTCAAAATACCCCAGAGATGCAATTATCTTATGGTTACCACACTCCACAAAAGGCCTTATTGCTTAAATATTTCAAACATAGAACAGTAATATGTACAGAAGGCATTAAAAATTCATTTGATGTTCCTGTTGTTTATAAAATCTGTAATTTCTCTGAGCAAGAGATAATATTTGGGTCACACAATTCCTGTAGTTGTAGAGACGTTTGGCCAGACGATTGAGGTATATATTGTTTACTCCAAGCCCTGCCCATTTTTCCTTCTGGTGAACGTAAATTGACTGACACCGGGCTCATTCACACAACCCCCTTCTAGAATGAGCAGTGGCACAAACCCACATTCCAAGTGTTGTGTGAAATCCTTACCACTTCCTGTGTTCCTTGACAACCCCTTGTTCTCTGCCACCCCACACAAAAGGATTTGCTTGAAAGCATATGACTCTGTCACAGGGATAGGGAACGTTTTCCCTCTTGGTGGCCACATCAAAAATTAATTAGTATAAGTGCTGAGGACTGCATAGGGGAAGGGGCAGATGATTTGGGAAGAAGGAGAAGGGGTTGGATCTATGCCATGGATCCATCCCTATCCTTGAGTGCTTACCCTCCTGCCTGCAGCCTTCCCCTGAGCTCTCCGTTTCAGTGCTTGAGGATAGGGACTGGATCCAAGGGATGGATTTAGGAGTTGGAAAAGAGCCAAATAAAAACTAGCCGTGGCCTGTATGGCCCCACGGGCCGGAGGTTCCCTGCCCTTGCTCTATCAAGTAGCAATGGTGTGGTGTCATTTAATTAACTTAGCAAGCTTCAACCATCACTACACCATTTACTGCTTGTCACTTCCTACCTTAGCCTGACAGGATCACCCGGCTTTTGTAGGGAAAATCTGGTGGTTCGGCGCGAGGCGAGCAATGTCCTGCTTTTGGAGGCAGAAGACACCAGAGCATTGGGGCACATCGGCAATCTGGTGACTACCACCAGAACCCGGACACACATTTGGTGCCAGTGAGCGACCAGAGTGCTATTACTCCTACGACTTATCATTTCTAAAGCGCTACTGGTCATACGCAGCACTGTACAAATACACATCGCATAAAAGACAGCCCCTGCTCCAAGGAGTTTACAATCTAGATAAGACATGGGCACAGACAGTTAAAAAACCAAGGCAATAGATGAATCATGGACTACAGGATGCAGTTTATTCAGTAATTGATTTATTCTGACTAAGATCATGATTTATGATTTAAAGATGATCACTAAGAGGTGGGCTTTTAGGGCGAGACTTGAATATGGACAGGGAGGGGGCCAGGCGCACTGCCTCAGAAAGAATGTTCCGGGCATACGGTGCAGTAAGGTGAAAGTTGGGAGAGTTGGGAGCAGTGGTTTAGTGGAGCAGGAACGTGAGGGAACGGAGTTCCAGCACTTTTCCTGCGGCCCCCCCTTAGCAGCCTTGGAGGCTTTGGTGAAGGGCTCTCATAAAGAGCTCCTGTACTTTTAAAATTACCACTACACCAATGGTCGGGAGTTGACAATGGAGGGGAAGGGCGCAGATAAGAGCAACTTGCCTGATGAATGGAGGTCATGAGAAAGGGTGTAGGAGCTGCAGAGTGAAGACAATTATCGGTAAGTAGAAGCTCACGCACAGCTGCCACCAGGGTGCTTGTGCATAACCAAGGCAGCTGCCACCGCCCACCAGGGCACCCATGAATGTGTGTGAGCAAAGGAGCCAGCAGACAGCTGCTGCTAGGACATCCGTGCACATGAATCAGCCCCTTCCCTGCCATGTGTGTGTGTGAGGGAGTGAGGTTTATTGGCCAAGGGAGGATAAAGTCTCTCTTTGGCGATGTTGAATAGTAGGAGGTGGTATTATTATTATTATTATTATTTATTATTATTAATAGACATTTATATAGCGCCAGTCGTATGACCTGGTGCTGTACAGAACACAGAACTAGACGTGGTCCCTGCTTGTGGCTTACAATCTAAAAGACAAAAGTGGGGGAGACAGGGAGAGGGGCCAGTGGGAGAGACAGGGGAGAAGACAAACAAACATTCAAGCGGATGCGAAATCTCAGGTGCGTGTGCTTGGCTTGGTTACAAAGAGGTTGGTAGCAGCAGTCAGCAGAGGAGGGCAGACAGTAAGAGTAAGGGGAAAGACTAGCAGGCATTGGGAAGGCAGCAGTCATCAGACGAGGGCAGACAGTAAGAGTAAGGGGAAAGACTAGCAGGCATTGGGAAAGGCAGCAAGGAAAAGGTGGGTCTTGAGGAGGGATTTGAAGAGGTTGGGCCAGAGAGTCCAAGAGCAGAAACTCCATCCACCACTTGATGCTCCATGCTACTTCCAGAACATTGCATGCAGGGATATCACAAGGACATCCCTCCATGCCCTTTGCATTGTGGGGAACACCACGTGAAAGTAGGGAATGGAAGGCGTCACAAGTGCAGGGGAATAACCAGCTGTTTGAATGCATTGCTCTGGGACTAGATAAACACAGATTGAGCAATATAGGGTGAATTTGCAAGGAGAGAGGATGTTCTGTGAATGAGCCACAACTGGATGTGTGAGAGAAATACTCTGTGCTTTCCAGAGGGGTGGGAAACCTTTTCTCGCCCACAGGCCACATTGAAAACGGGCACAAGCTTTGCAATCTGGATAGGAGTTAGAGGCAGGAGTGGGGTCCTACAGGGTGTGCCCATGATGGCAGAAAGCAGGGTCCAGATCATGGAACTATGCTATAGATCCATCCCTTATCCTTGAGTGCATGCCCTCATCAGATCTGATCCCTTTCTCTGAACTCACTGCTTCAGCACTTGTGGATAGAGAGGCTGGCTCCATGGGCCAGATCCAGAAACTGGAATGGGGCCAAATAAAAAGCGACCAGAAGTCAAAGGTTCCCACATCCTTGCTTTTGAGCCTGCTCCTGTTCAATTCTTATAGTCAGTACCATAATTTGTTACAACAGCTAGACCTGGGTAGCAGGAGGCACCATTTTTCTTTCTTTTGAAAAACCCATAGCAGAGACTTCTGAATCCTCATTAGAGGAGCAAGCCTAGAAATTGCATATGGTCTGTCCCAGGCTAATTTTGAGCTTGAGTCCCATCAACAGGAGCATAAGTAGTGCCATACTAGGTCAGACCAATGGTCCATCGAGCCCAGCACCTGTCTCCAGCCGTGGCCAATCTTGGTCGTGACTCGCGTGGAAGAAGTGCCCAATAGGTCACAACAGGGTGATTCTTTCCCTGTTGTTCACTACCAGTTCCTGACAGTAAGATGTTACATTCCCCAAACTTATCTGGCTAACAGCTGCTAATGGACCGATCCTCTGGAAACTTGTTCAACCCTTTCTTAAACCCAGTTATACTACTGGCCTTGACCACATCTTCTGGCAACAAATTCCACAACTTAATTATGCGTTGAGTGAAAAAATACTTCTTTTAAAAAAAAACCTGCTACCAGTTAGTTTCATGGAGTGCCCCCTAGTCCTAGTACTATCTGAGATGGTAAAAAAACCAAAACATACCCTATTAATGTGTTCCATACTACTCATGATTTTATAAACTTCTATCGTAGCCGCTCTCAGTCATCTCTTTTCCAAGTCATCTCTTCTCCGAGCAGCCCTTTGGTGTTGCCCCTGATATCACTGAGAGACTAGGAGGAAGAAAGAGCCAGTTAAAAAGAGAGAGGGAGGGAGACTGTTTAAACAGTGATTCAGAAATTGCCTATGAAGCTGTAAGAGGGTTGTGTGCTCTGGATGCTTCATGTGGTTCAATACTCCAGTGAGAGAGATGAATAAAGCTGGAAGCCTGGGCTTTCCTCAATGACAAATTAAATCTTCCCACGGTAATTGCCCAAAATAAACAACTTGTGCTGCAGCCTGCAAGCTGAACAGTCAGACTGCTTCCTGGACTTTAGCAATTGTGGCCCAGGGGAAAGTCCTACTGGAGTGAAGGTTACAGTGGAGAAGGTGGGGTAGCTTGCCTATTGATTGTAGCTGATAAAATTGCTGCCAGGCTACTCAGACTCGGTGTATATTCAAAAGCAGCCCTTGCCATATCACATCTGACCATTGGTCCATGTGGCCTGTTATCAGATGTGACCAATACTGATGGATGTTTTAGGGCAACGTTGCCCAAACTATGGACCATTAGGTCATGGTAACTGGTTCGTGCAGCCAGCTGCAAATACAGCAATGGGTAAAAAACAGATGTAACAGTGGCTCGCTGTGGCTTGCTTTGGCCCGGACCTCACCTGCATGTGTGTGCAGGCACTGCCAGATGTTGACCCAAGATTGCCCCAGGCTGTGTTGGCAGCTAGCCTGGGCCATAACTTCCGAAAACCTCTGAGAACACAGCCCGTGCTAAAGCCCGCTTGACCAGGGCAAAGCGGCTATCACATCTGTTCTCAGGCCCCAAGCCAGGTCAAGGTCGCCATGGCTGGCCGTCATGACTGCCCATCAAGGCAAGTGGCAGGGTGCTGGGCACAGCAGGTGGGTGGGGTCAGCTGGCCACATGTTTGTGTTTCTCTCCCCCCACCCCGGACACATTTGTTCATTGCTCTGGCCTAGACTGTGTTTGTCCTCCCGGGCCACGTCAGGCCGCCACCGCTCCACCATCAGGTATGCTTTTACCCAATGTATGCGTCAGTTGCCATCAGTATTGGTTCCCACAGCCAGTATTTGTGCATTACAGTTATCCACTGGCCCCCGCTTTTCCACAGTGCTGGTGGTCACCAATGGCCACCTGTCTTGTGCTGCTGTGACCAGTTCGGCTATGGCCATCTGTGGTGGGTGCTCCTGGAAATTTGGAAGGTTGCCATGATCCATTGGGCAGCACTGCTTTAGGGAAAAGTGAAATGCTTTGCCCCAAGCTATGTATGTTGGGATCTTTTTGTAACTCCAGCAAGCAATCAGTCTATTGCTGTCAGAAGCCAACCTTGAACCCACATCCCTGGGGATTCTGGAACAGTGGCCAGCCATTCTGCACCACTGCCACAGCCTACTTTGGGGCTAGTTGTATCCAAAGAAGCCTCCTCTGCACTGGCCAGGCCACACCCCTTCTGTCTGTCCCAGCCCATGCCCTGCCTCCTGGCTTCCTGGTTGGCTGCCAGACAGCATATAAGGCTTGCTGGTAGTAACAGAAAGCTGGGTGGAGCTTCTGGTTCCTGTCCTTGCCTCCCTCCCTCGTGCTGCCTTGATTACAGTTTCCTTAGCCCTTGCCCCAGCACTCCTCCTGCTGTGCTCCACTCCTGACTTTAGTCCTAGCCCTGTTGGGGCTTTGCCCTCCCCTTGTCCAAGTCCTCGTGTCTGAAACATGAGTTGAATAGAGGATAGAGCCATATTTCTAATTGGGATATAAACCCCTGGCTTCTGGGAGTGGCTAGCGGGCGATGGATCACAACTCCAGGACCTGTACTTGACTTCTCTCGAGCTACTGCAGCTGGCCACCGTCAGAGACAGGATGTTGGGCTCGACAGACCATCAGTTTGACCCAGTATGGCACTTATGTTCTTATGATTTTGTTGTATCTTCCCTACAAAGGATAAAGGAGTCCCTCAACCCAGGGGCGTAGTTACCATGAAGTGTGTGTATGTGTGTGTGGGGGGGGCTCAGTTGAACCCAGGCTCTGGACTCGGGGGGGGGGGGTGGGGTGTGTGTGTGTGTGTGTCATAAGCAGCTTGAGCACTGCTAGGAAATAATTTTCAGAGTGAATGGAGGAAGGAGTTGCAGAAAGCCCTACAACAAAGGAAGTTTTCAGAGTGGACAAGGGTGGAGTGCTTCCCCCCCCCCTTAAAATTTTGTTCCTGGTAATGTTGCTGCCACTCCAGGGAATGGGCTCGTGGGAGGTGGACAAGGCTGCCACTTAGGGAGGCCTCATCCCTTGCCCTTAAGGGACCTGTAACTGAGACATGAATCTACACTGAACCCCAAGCAGCAGTGTAGCAAGGCGGTGGCAAGCCCAGACTCGTGTCTCATGTCTCCCCTGAGGGGAAGCAAGCCTGTGGTTGAGCAAGGTAACTCCTAAGTATTTTGAAGATGTATGGGTTTGAGGAGAAGGATGATTTTTGACTTGTTTCCTCGCATGTCTCGGTTCTCTCTGCTTTTCTGTTGCTGTTTGCATTTGGCAGTTATGGTGCATTTCACTTTCCATTTCAGAAAGAGAGAGATCCCTGGGGGTCAAACAGCTCGTTGTTTTGCTGGCTGGGTTTATGTTCAACACTAAACAAGCTGTTCCATCAAAGCAACAGTTTTATTGCTGAAGTCTGCAGATACTTACCTGTTGTTTTGCAGAGTGGAATCAAACAAGAGGATAGTCCACTGGAGTCCGTGTAGTCCCCATGCAGCCCCCGTTCACGCTTAGCGCATCCAGCCTAATAAACGGGTAGCCCCTGCCCATATTTCATGTGTTTGTGGCAGCTTCCAACAGTGGTGTTAGCAATTTCCCTCCCCACAGCCACCTCTCAGCTGAGAGGGGCGCTAGAGCTCTCCCTCCACCAGCAGTCTCCCTCCCTGCCTCTCAGGGAGACTGGGGGGAGGGGAATTGCTACTGCTCCCACTTCTCAGATGGCCAGGCGAACTAGGAGGGGCTCTATGTGCTGGCGGATCCAAATTCCAGTAAGGCTATGGATGAGCCTAAATGATTAGATGCGGACACGCTGGCACCCATTAACCCTGATGGGCCTGCACGGTGGGCCCGCAATGTCCCTGGACTCTGTCGTGAGTGGCGACTCTGTAGTGACCATGTGGTGGCCACATGGTGATGGACACCTAGCAGATGGGCAGGCAGGAATGCACCTAGTGAAGGCTAACGTGGGCTGTTGTCTCCTTTGATTCCACCCCTTTCCCTTTAGTTCATTCCGCCCGCCCCCTCTGAATTTTCACTTCATTATTCCAAGGGAAATTAAATAAACAGCTCCTTTTAGCCTTTTTAAACTCTTCACCCTGAAAAGAATGTGAAGCCAAGTGGAACTAAGAAAAGGATATATCCAGCAGTTTGCCCCTGAAATGCATTTGTTTTTAATTGGCTTGTTAAGTCAAGTTATGATAGATTGTGTGACCCAGCTCAGTGCAACCCGACATAATGGGATGTTGTCAGAATTTCCAGAACAACACAGAACTAGCTGTTCATATAACAGGGTTTGTTCACTGGGAAATAGCTGTGCAAATTGCATGTGGCAGTTACAGGCATTAGGAGTGCCCTGGCCATGAGAAATAGCCATGTGACTAATGCACTTTGTCATGACCAGGCCTTTTGCTCCCAATGGAAATAATGGCTTGTTGGTAGCACAGGAGGAGAGGAAAAAGAGGCAGGGCTATCATGCCACAGGAAGGTGGTGCATTAGATTTCCAAGCCCACAACCCTTTTGTATTCTGAAAAGCTTAACACCAATGCCCTGGCATCTTCATGATTGTAGTGGAGTGATTGCAAGATCTTGTAGGGCCAGGCCCTATGAAGACACCAGAGCTCTAGTAGGGATGCAGGGGGGCATTTGTGACAGCAACTCAGAAAGGGCCAGTGTATAAAGGGTTAAGCATTAGGGATGGGACTTTCTGTTTTGGAAAGAACTGAAAGTACCCAATAATGGCTATATAGGATTAATCCAATATTTTGGTTCTTTCTCGGTATCAGTGGTATCAAAACATTTGCATTGGTTTTTTTTTTTATCAGATTTTTAACATTGTGGTTTTGCCCATTGTAGTCAATGTGGAAAACTGCAATGTTAAAAATCTGATACCAAGAGAACCAAAAAGACGAACCGATACAATGAGAACTGAAACTGAAATTTTACCCAGAGTCCCACCCCATTAAGCATCCATGGATCCAAGTGGAGTGGCTGATAGTTGCTGGCTGGCAGGGGAAATGACTGTAACTGTGAGAGACAAGAGGAAGTCGGAGGGTTCTGCACCAGGGGCCCCATTGAAGGGGTCAGGGAGGCCAGCCCACCGACGACTCAGCTGGCAAAGGGGTCAGGCAGAAGGTCTCTGAGACAGGAAGCCAAACTGGCTGACAGGAAATACATCATCCAGGTGGTCTGCTCTAACAGGAGTCCACAGGTTCATCAAGGGGATCCAGTGGAGAATCCAGAGAAGAGGACAAACTATAAATATTTATTTATTTATTTTCTAGATTTTTACCCTGCCCCTCCTGAGAACAGCTCGGGGCAGCTATGGAAATGAAGAGAAACCTGCCCAAATAGCAGAGCGACTCTGGGCAAGGTGAACTGATACGAACCTGTTGTGGAATAGAGTGTACTGAGTAAGCAATGGAGAGGAAGACTTGGGACACTGTTAAGAAAGCGCACTTGCTGTGCTTAGGCTGTTTTGTGGTCTGGATCCTGCACCAACTTACTGGGGTTAATCCTTTGTGTTACAAGGATGCATTAGCAGGAAGCCATTTTCTAGGGGTGGGAATATCAGTATCGGATAAATCCGATACACCCGATAATCAAGTGTATCGGATTAATCCGATATTCACCGGTATCGACATACTGAATTTTTAACATTAGCTGCTTTACCGTTTTTTTTACATTGAGGCCATTGAAGTAAATCTGATACCAGGGAGATCCGATACCAGTAAATCCGGTATCCGGTATTCTCTCCAGTGTCCCATCCCTACCATTTTCTGACTGTAGCAAACCAGCCAGCCAGCAGTCTTGCTATAATAGGTGCAGCAAATGCAGCTGCATCAGGGATGACCCACATACCTGGGGGCCCCGCACACATGTAGAATGCATTGCATACACAGTCACGCACGCACACGCGTGCACACACACACACACTGGAGTCGATTGCCCCATCAGGGGGCCCATTGCCACCTAGCTACACTCCTGCAGCCAGCTGAACCCCATCAGATTGCAGTTGTAATCTACTCATTGGGGGAGACTTGACAGGGCTGAGACGGCTTTGTGAGACCAGAGGAAAGGGGGTGTAACAAAGTACTCTTCTGACTGAGGAAAGTTCTTTCCAGGGAGCTGTTGTTTAGAAGAGCCTGGTCTATTAGTTTGGGATGGGTCACTCACTACAGCACTGGCGTCCAGTTCCTGGTACTTCAAACGTTCCCATCAGCAAGCACTAAAGGGTGGCCTGAAGGCTAATGTCAGGTTACCCTTTGTCACACAGCCCTGGGCAATATTCTGCAGCAGAAATTTTCCCTCTGGGGACTTGTCTGTCTCTGGTATTCTGCAGTGCAGCTGCATGTCTGCCTCATCCCCACCTGCTTCCATTTGCTTCATATTGCCATGAATTAGGAATGAAAGCAGAAGATAGGCCTACACCAGGTGCCAAAGGCAAATGTAATGGTGAATCTACTGGGTAGTGCCAATGTGCTGGGGGAATGAATTGCTGGGCCAGCTTCCCTCTGTGGCCTCAGTCTGCAGTGACTGTGCAGCTCACATGCCAATGGCTTTGACCCGCTCTTGTGCCTGTTTGCATTTGGCTGTGCTTTTGTGATAGAGTTGTTGAGAGTAGGGTGGCCAGATAGGCAAATTTTAGAAGACACTCATGAGAAATACAGGTTGCAGGGCTGCATTGGCGCTACTGGAGCCCTGCAACCTGTATTTCTCACAAGTGTCCTCTAAAATGTGCCTACCTGGCCAGGGCCACCCTAGCTGAGAGGCTGCCGTCTAGCTCACACCTCTGCTAGTCCATGGCCTGTGAGCAGTAGAGAGAAGGGATCCTATTTAAATCAGATAGAAGGAAAGCCTGCTGAGTTGTAGCCTGTTAATTGCATTTAATTGGTGTCCCACACGCACTCCATAGTGTCTGTCCAAAGGTATCCCAGAGCAATGCCCAGAGTATGGGCTAAAATCTGCACTAATGAACAATTCTTGCCATTCTACTGAACACAACTCAGTAGCGATGGGAAAATTTAACCCTAAAATTATATATACTCTGAGCTCACTTTTTCAGTGCTTGATGGTGGGGACTGGAATCGGACCCACAGGCCAGATCCAGAAACTGGAAAGGGGCTAAATAAATCCCCATTCATAGGCTGGATTTGGCGCATGGGCCAGAGGTTCCTCATCCCTGCATTATAGTTTCTCAAATTACCCTCTTTGACAGATTCCACTGAATTCTGGAGCTCTTTATAGAATGATGAGAGTCAGAAGAAACGTGTCTTCTGAATGACCTGAAGAGATTAGCTTCCATCAGTGGATATTCTGGTTTCTGCTCTGAGTTATTTGAATGCAGTGAGATTTTTAATTGATAATAGGGGTTTGTGTTCCTCTTGTGGCTTCCAGCCAAAGAGCTCAAAGTGCTTTGCAAATATTGATGAGGTAGACCCACCCCATGATCTGAGCCATTCTAGAGATCTCCATTTCAGTGAGGCAACTAAAACAATAAGAAGTAAAGCTTCAGTCCTCAAACCAGAGCAGTGTGATTGCAGTGGAACTACTGTTTGAGGCTTGAGGCTTGTTATCTTGGCAAAGCACGGCAAGCCTATAGCAGAGTTCTGAATAAAAAACGGATCTCCCAGATCCAAAACTATCCGCTCTTACCAGCAGGCTGTGAAGACCCACTTTTGATTCCAGGGCCTCTACTATGAGACAAGCTGGATAATGTCTAGAGAAAAGAATATTATTTATGAGGGATGGGGTTATGATAGCAGCACTGAAGTATCTAAAAGGATGACACAGAAAAGATGGTTAATGTTTGTTCTCCACTGTCACAGAAGATAGAACAAGAGGCCAGTCATAATATTCTCTCAGCCTAACCTACCTCACAGGGTTGATGTGAGGATTAAACGTTGTGCTAATTTGTTATATGTGAAGTGTTCCAAGTGCCATGGCAGAGGGGTGCTATATAAAATTAAAGATTATTTATTAATTATTATTATTATTTATTTATTTTATTATAATTACAGGAATGTAGATTTTGGTTAAAGATTAGAACAAACTTCCTAAATGTAAGAACTGTTGAGCAATGGAATAAGTTGCACAAGGAGGTTGTGGCATCTCTCTCCTTTGATGTTTTCCAAACCTGGCTAGCTGAGCATTTTTCCACTAGCTGCTTGGAGCAGGGGGTTAGATTAGATGACCCTTGAGGTCCCTTCCAACCCTGCAATTCTATTATTCTAATGCAAGTGTTTTTCACATTGGGTGCCTTTACACGGAAAGCACCCACAGCTGTGCTCCGCCTCGCACCCGGTTGGTCCGTCTGTGTAAATGCAGGCTGCCAGATGTGGAGGCAGAGAAGAAGCGGAGCAGGCTCCTGCTAGCGGTGCTCCAGAACATCCCAAAGCACCGCCTTTGGAGCAGGCCACTGAAAGCTGAGGCCCAGGCCGTGGGTGAAGCTGCAGTCCAACGACTTGGTGGGCGGCCACTGCAGCTCTGCTCGTAGGACACCACAGAGCTGCAGGCGGCAGCCTAGAATGGTGACCGATCTTCTCGCAGCTCTATGGTGTGGGGGAGGGGGGGCTGCGCAGGCAGACTACAGGCCACGGCAGCCGCCAGGTCCATTTAAAATTGAAGCAACTGCAAGCGGGCAGACGCAGGGGTACACCCCTGGACTTGCTCTGGAGTTGAGCACCCTCGCATCCACCTCACTAAAGCCTCGGTCCCCCTCTCTGTTTACCACCCCTTTGGAGTTTGGGGGTTTGAGGCTGATAGGGCCCCAGGACTGAAGCTGATGCTGTTGAATGCGAGGTTGGTGGTAACTGACCCAGACCCTGCCGTCTCGTTGCTATCCCGATGTTTGGAGGCCGTGGCGGAATGGATGCGGCAGAGCAGACTGAAACTCAACCCCGATAAGACGGAGGTGATGGTGGTGGTAGTGGCCCCCCTCGTTGGCGGGATTTGCCCTCCTATAGCTCAGCAGGTCCAGAGTCTGGGGATGATACTGGACGCAGACCTTCGCCTGGAGCGGCAGGTGGAGGCAGTTGCTAAGGCTGCCTTCCGCCAGTTGTATTTGGTGCGTAGGCTGCGTCCGTTTGTCTCCGGCCTGGAGCTGGCCTCCCTCATTCATGTTTTCGTCACCTCGAGGCTAGACTACTGTAACGCGCTCTACATGGGGCTTCCCTTGTTCCTGGTTCGGAGGCTGCAGCTAGTGCAGAATGCGGCGGCTCGTCTCCTTACGGGGACGGGCCGTCAGGAGCATATTACACCTGTGCTCCGAGTTCTGCACTGGTTGCCGATAGCGTGCCGAGCCAGCTGTCTCTTATACACATCTAGATGTGTATAAGAGACAGGGCAAGTACCCTCAAGACATCGGGAGGCCAACAATTTGATTTCTTGCAGAGAAACCTGCCCAAATAGCAGAGCGACTCTGGGCAAGGTGAACTGATACGAACCTGTTGTGGAATAGAGTGTACTGAGTAAGCAATGGAGAGGAAGACTTGGGACACTGTTAAGAAAGCGCACTTGCTGTGCTTAGGCTGTTTTGTGGTCTGGATCCTGCACCAACTTACTGGGGTTAATCCTTTGTGTTACAAGGATGCATTAGCAGGAAGCCATTTTCTAGGGGTGGGAATATCAGTATCGGATAAATCCGATACACCCGATAATCAAGTGTATCGGATTAATCCGATATTCACCGGTATCGACATACTGAATTTTTAACATTAGCTGCTTTACCGTTTTTTTTACATTGAGGCCATTGAAGTAAATCTGATACCAGGGAGATCCGATACCAGTAAATCCGGTATCCGGTATTCTCTCCAGTGTCCCATCCCTACCATTTTCTGACTGTAGCAAACCAGCCAGCCAGCAGTCTTGCTATAATAGGTGCAGCAAATGCAGCTGCATCAGGGATGACCCACATACCTGGGGGCCCCGCACACATGTAGAATGCATTGCATACACAGTCATGCACGCACACGCGTGCACACACACACACAC
>QEPC01009797.1:1706351-1728483 GCA_003113815.1 Sphenodon punctatus | reverse complement strand
GACAGTAAGAGCAAGGGGAAAGACTAGAGGGCATTGGGAAAGGCAGCATGGAAAAGGTGGGTCTTGAGGAGGGATTTGAAGGAGCGGAGGGAGGAGGCGAGGCGGACGTCGGCAGGGAGGGAGTTCCGGGCATGCGGGGCAGCGAGAGAGAAGGGACGAAGGCATGATTTTTAAGGACTTGCTGTCCAGTTTCCAGTGCAGAATTCATCCGGCATGGAGTGTGTCCATCTAGTGTTTGATTTGGCCAGGGATAGATTAGGGATCTTGTTGGTGTATGAGCACCCCAGCTGCACCACAGCCTCCCTGACTGCTCTAACTGAGCTAGCCTTGGAGATGGTGTTTTGATTGCCCAAACTTAATGTTTTGGGGGACTTCAATATCCACACCGAGGCCAGTCTTTATTGAGCAGAGCAGGAGTTCATGGCCGCCACAGCAACCATGAGCCTATCCCAGGTAGTAGTGGGCTCAACACATGAGAGGGGACACATGCTGGATTTGATTTCCTGCACTGACCTGGAATCAGATGTGTGTGTGTCCTATAATTGGGTGTGTGGAGGTTACACCCTTGTCGTGGTTGGAGCATTACCTCCTGGAGACTCAGGAGCTGGTATACCAATGCCCCTGTTGGGATGCGGGTCCTATTAGATTGGTCTGTGCCTGGAGACTTGTGGATCCAATCGGTTTCCAGAACACTCTGGGGGAGTTTTCCACGGACCTCAATGACTGCTCTGTTGATGATCTCCTCTCATTATGGAACAACACCTTGACTGAGGCCATAGACACAGTGGCTCCTACGCATCCACTCCCACTGCTGCGCCAACACAGTTCCCCCTGGTATCTGGAGGGCCCCAGGTGGTAGAAGAAACAGGAGAGTAGGTGGTTAGAGTGCAGGTGGCACTGAACTCAAGCTGAATCCGACCGATTGCAACATAGATTTTTAAAAAAGACTATGCCATGGCTGTGAGGGCAGCGAAGGTTTCCTTTGCTGCCATCGTAGCATCTGCGAAGTCATGTCCAGCGGACCTTTTCTGGGTGGTGAGGGGTTTGGTCAGTCCGGTCTGTTTCTGCCAGGAACTGGAGGGGTTCAGTGCCCGCTGTGACATTTTTATTGATTGCTTCGCAGATAAAATTGCTTGTATTCACCATGACCTTGGCGCAACTGTTTCTGGTGTAAAGTCAGAGCTGGGGGTTATGGAAGCCTTGCTTATCTTTTGGGGGGGAGGGGGGATTTGTTTCAGTTGTTTTCACCCACTGATGCAGAGGAGGTGCTGGGGGCTGTGCAATCCACAAGTTGTGAATTAGATCCATGCCCATCCAGGCTGGTGAAAGCCAGCCGGGAGACACTGGGGCCGTTGCTGACTGGGGTGACACCTCCCTTTGGGAGGGCAGAGTGTTCACTGGCCAGTTACTGCATGCTTCCACCTGTAGAGGAGGAAGAATTGGTGGTGGCTTCAAGGAGGGCATAGAAGGTAGATATAAATTGCTGCTCTTTGAGTCTGCTTTTTGTCTGTGGTTAGTTTTGGCTTTGGTCAGAGCATTTTCTCATACTTTTCTGGCAGGCTTTTTGTGTGTGTATGCTAGAGCTCACTACAAGAGTTCAGCTAGCTACATAAATCCAGTCCCCATGTACCTGGGGTGCTGCCCAACATCTTCTTGCCCCCTCCTGGGGTGTTCTCTGCAAGTTGACAGACCCCCACACACACACCCGGGCTGCCCGCCCAGACTGTAGCCTCTGCCAAACAGCAGAGATGACAGATATATCCTCTGGCCAATTGGCTTGACATTTCAAAGACACCCTGGCTGGGACAGAGATGCGATTGCCTCTCTTACTGCATGCTTCCAGCTTTCCAGAACCAATCCGGGATGGCTCTGAGGCGGGCATAGAAGGGACATAACTGGGACTTCAGGCACCAAGGCAAAGAGAAGCATCCCAGTGATCAGGAGATATGGTTCACACATCCAGGCTGGCCAATTGTCATCACAATCACATCCTGCAGCACTCTGACAGAGAACATAAGAGAATCCCTTATTGGGTCTTTCCTAAGCAGATGCTTCCAACTTCCCAGTAACAAGTGAGGGAGAGGGGTTTGAAGTTTTGAGGAATGGCCCCTGAAATTTCAGAACGCGTAAAATCCTCGGTTGAGAACAGGGAAGGGGGCTGGAGGCCATCACTAGGCCCCTGCTCCCCCTTTCCTGTCTCCCACTGGCCAGAGAGATAATAGGCCAGTGGGGATCAGGAAAGGAGGGGTGGGTGCCTAGTGGATGCTAAAGGGGTTGGGGGATGATGGCTATTTGCCCTCTGGAGGGGCTCCAGTAATGCATGGCTTCCTCCAGACCGGGTAAGTTTAAGAAAAAAAAAAGCTGGGCATGCTCAAAAGGGCCGAATGGCCCCCTTTCCAAGATGGTGCTGGCAGCATCAGCATTCCATTCCATTTTAATTTATATCCCGCAACTCTCCTGCCACAGCAGCTCGAGGCGGCTTACAACACAAAGAAATACAAAAAAGAATAGGTCCACAAGGACCAACATTCCATAATAAACAAACCCCATCATAAATTAAACAAATACATCCTATACAGAATACATATAAACCTTCATTCCACCCTGCTGCCACTGGGGGGGGGGGGGGGGNTCACCAGAAAGAGGGGCTTCTTCACAACTCTCACAATAATTAACAATATCTAACTCAGTAGACAAATTAGAACTTCAAATAAAATCCCCTTACAATACAACCCACAACATATGACAAGAAAAATAACATCCCACCCCACAATTCTACAGTTACAATTCAAGATCAACGATTCACTACCCTTCCTTCCCCTCCCCCTCCTGCTACCCCCAAAAGGGGAAAGGTCCCCTTTCTTCCTTCTTCCTTTCCCCCGGGGGCATATTCCTACATGCATCAACTCTGCTCTCCACCATACATCCATGATGCTAGCCTTACTTCCTGCCTCAGCCGTCAGTCCCAGCCAAAGGGCACAGTATGCTTTAGACGAGCCCCCTCAGAGGGTCCGGCAAGTAGAAAGCCCCGGTACGTCTGTTCCCTCGGGAGCCACTGGCAGCATGGTGTCCGATGCAATGTCTGTCCAGCAGAAGGGCCCCCCGGAACCCCGGCCCAGCAAACAGCCCCAGCCAATGGCTGAAACTCTTTGGGTGTTGCCCTTTGGGCTGGCGCCCCCAGGGCCCCGCCCTGGGAGTTCTTACCTGGGGAAAGGGGAGGGAGAAGCAGAGTGACAACCAGGCTCCTCCAATCCGGCCAGCCCCAATCCCCCCCAGCACCAAGCACAGCTTGCAGGCACCATCTTGGAAAGGTCTGAGCATGCTTAGAAGGGTCCATCCAGCCCTTTTCAGAATGCCCAGTTGTTGTTTTTAAAAAACTTACTCAGCCTGGAGGAAGCCACACATCACCTGAGCCCCTCCGGAGCGCGAGTACCCCTCAGCCCCTGTTAGACCCCCACCGCCTTAGCATCCACTAGGCACCCACCCCTCTTTCCTGGCCCCCGCTGGCCTATTCTCTTTCTGGCCACTGGGGTCCAGGAAAGGGTGAGCAGAGGCCTAGTGATGGCCTCCAGCCCCCTTCTCTGTACTCAGCCAAGGATTTTCCGAGTTCCAAAGTTTCGGGGGCCATTCCTCAAAACTTTGGAACTCAGAAAACCAAGTCGAGTACCTCGATCCTCTGTTTTCTGAGGAAACCCAAGGAGCAAGTTTCAGCACTACTCTACCCCTGCCCACTCTGAAAACTTTCTCACTGGAGGGGCCCTTTCTACCCCTTAGCCCCTGCTAGGCCCTCAGCCCCCTCTTCCCTGCCCCCAGGCTCCCTCGAGCTTCTGGCCCCCTCCATGGCCCCCACCCTCAAAATTCCCTAGTATTGGCTGAGGGTCCAAGGTCCAATTTCTGCATCCTAGGAAAACATTCCGAGTGACCGCCGAGGACTCGGTCCCTTAGCACCCACTCGGAACTTCAGAAATCCTTGCGAGTACTTGGAGCACCTATTTGGTACAGCCCTAGGGTAGAGTGTGCACCCCACTGACTCTGAAAACTTTGTCCCTGTTGGGGTTGCTGTCATTCCAGGAGGCCTTATTGGGAGCTAGGATGCACCACAACCTGAGGCTAGCTGGGAGTCTTGGGAGTAGCCATATAACCAAGGGGAAGCCTGGGATGCCCCACCATTAATCCCTCTCTGTCTGCTATTGCTGCCTTCCTCCTAGTTGTGCCTGCCCACCGCAGCAAAGAAAAGTGCCCTCCCTCCCGATCTGAGAAACTTTAGTCACACTACTACTTGGGAAGGGTGCTGCTTAGGAAGACCCTGTCCTTTTGCCCTGGGGGGGGGGGGGAAATAAGCCCGAGTGGCTGACCCAAGGCCCATCACAGCCTCCTTGCTATGCCACTGCCAACAGTGTATGTCTGAGCAATGGACAAGGAGTCCAAGATTGAAAACACTAAATGGAATTGCCCCATGTTTCCCGTTACATGTAGTGCCACCCAATGATGTTAGTAAGGTTGCTGTGCCATAAAGTCGAGTAAAATTTAGTCAGAGACTTGAGTCTTTGTCTGTGCCCACCCTCTCCCCCTTAGCTAAGAAGGGGGATGCTGCTTCAACAGTCTTTAAATTAGAAAGATGCTGGGGAAGTAACTTCAACCTTTTCATCTGAAAGCATTAAAGTGTGTTTTCTCACTTTGCAGTCTCATCTTTTCCGAGTATTAAAGAAATAAAAAAATCCCATCAGCTCCAAACCCAGAGAGCCGAGCTTCTGATCAGCTGTAATAAACTGCTGAACTCATTTCCAAATGATCTTTCTTAAGAGCATTAATAGCAACACAGTGTTTTACAGCAAAGAGCTGGCAACATCTCAGTCTGCGAGATGGGGACTTCAGGGTTCAGACAGAGCAGTAATTAATAGGGAGCAGGAAACAAGCTGGAAAACGGGAGGTGCAATCTGGGAGAAACCTGGGAATGGCCCCATTTTGAGAAGAATAGAAGACACTAATTTTCTCAAAAGCTGTGTCAAACTCCTGAGATGCGAACCCCTCAGGAATTAAAGGCATAATCTGAATGGCTTGTCATTCTAATGGCTCATTGGGATTGTTCCCAGTACACAGTTCTGTTTTTTTACTTCACAGCACTTTTTGGTTCCTATTACACTTTAAGAGCATCTTTATTTCCAATTAACAGAGGTAGTCAGAGAAATAGTGTTGCCACGTAACAGGCAGATGCTGGTGTTGCCCAAAACAAAATGTATCATGAATGTCACTTCCCTGAATATTTTTGGAACGTACATTCAAGGCTCATAGAGGAGTGTGCTCCATTTCCCAAGTGCCTCAGTTTCCACGGTAGCAGTTCAGGGTTTTCCTGAACAGATGGTGATCTGCCTTTCCCCGTTAGCTAAGAATAGGAAGGATAGTCTGCTTCCAGGCTCTGAAGCGGGTGGTCTGAATTCTAGTCTTTTAGTCTGCCACTGACTCCTGGGGACTGATCCTGCTATCAGTGACTTCAGTGCAAATATGTGTAGATTCAGCTCCATGGTGTGACCCTTGGCGAGTCATTGTAGTCTCAGTTTGATAAAAGGAATGTTAATTTGGGGTTCCTCCATTTTTGATTGATCTGCCTGCGGTACATCCAGACATCTTTCCAAAGCTCAATCACCATGTGGCTACGCTCCCTTTTGCAGTCTCTAAGTCTCCCTGATTGTTGTGGTCCGGAGATAGAATGTGGTTGCTGTGTTGTTGGTTCCAAGTGACAAAGAGACAAAGTGGTTTTGAATGATATCTTTTATTTGACCAACTGTTGTTGGAAATAAGCAGGCCACACCGGGCCCTTACTCAGGCATGTGGAAGGATTAGCGGTGGTATCCTAGTGGCACTTTTCTTCCGGTTGGCTTTGTTTACATAGTTAATGTGGTTGCATTGATCTTGACCTCTACAAGGTTTGAAACAAAGATTTGTGATGAATACTGAATTCATCAAATTTGTCATCTTTACTACTATTTAAATGAAGACAATAGGAAGTAATATTCACTTCCCATTTCAATATTTATTTTGATAATTTTGTTTTGGTTACTTTTGTTATTTCAGCTATTTGGTGCTTTGTTAACTTTAGTAGTGACACTTAGTGCTAAATAGCGCTAAAATGTAGTACCAGAGCTAATGAAGGACTGAATGACGAATAAACAGAATACTGGGGGGGAGACAAAGCCAACAAAAGAATCAAGTACAAAAATGCACACAAAGCAAAGATAGTTTGGCTATTCAGTCTTGTGGCCAAATATATGAATTATATATTTGAATGTGGAGTTTCATCCCTACTTCTGTCAACCTGTGCTTTACAGTCTACACTGGCTACCGATAGCTTTCCACACACAACTCAAGGGGCTGGTTCTGACCTTTTAAAGCCCTAAACAGCCTGAGCCCACATATCTGAGAGACTGCCATTCCTTCCTTCCGTGCTCCATTGCAACCCATGCGGGCAGCTGGGAGCACTCTCTTGCAGGTACCACCTGTTCATCTTGTTTGTACAACAAGGACCCACAGAGTGTAGTCCTCAGTTGCTGCCCCTACGTGACAGAACTCCCTTCCCCCAGAGGTCCGTCACAGCACAAGCATGAGCGTTTTCCGGAGGCAGTGCAAAACTTTTCTTCTTTGCATAGCGTTTGTCAGGTAGGGTTAGGGACTGAGGGGTGAGGGTTGGTTTTTTACTGAGGTTTTTTAATGTAGTTTTATTGTATTTTTATGGTGTAGGTTTTTATTATGTAAACCTCCCTGAGCCTTAGGTGAAGAGTGGAGTAGAAATTTGAATAAATAAATAAATGCATCCTTTTCAAAGTCTGAGCAGAAATAAAGAATGAAGCCTCAGCCCCGAAGTTCAGACATATCTCTTTGTGTTCTCTAGGTTGGAAGAATATTCCAAACTAGATTTGAAAGCTAGATACCACCTTCAATGGACCTTATGTGGCATGAACAGGTTGCTGAACTTTCTATGGGTGGTTGTAGTTGTAGAAAGTCTGTGATTAATTATCTAAGGGTTCCGATGAAGGAGAGCACAACAACAGGGCTCCCAGAGCCCTTAATTCCTTTGCTCTGTTTCTATTTGTTCATTGTTGGGCATGTCCTGCAGTTGCAAGCAACATACTGAGATAGCACAGGGGGGAAGTTCAAGCTCTGAAAATCATCTTTGCTGTTTGTTGTTGTTGTTTTTTAAAGTCACAAATCTTTGCTAATTCTCTCTTTTAAAACCCAGCAAGTCCAAAGCAGGGAGGCTGATTTCTGAAGCTTTTCACAGTCTTGACAACAGCTATAAAATGTCCAAAGGAAAAAAGTGAAAGGCCAAGGTGTTTGAAGAAATCTGCAAAGAAATCAATGCTACGGAGTGGTCTAAGAGTAATGAAAAGCTTGATAGAAATCTGCTCGGTGCTCACATGCAGTGCGATCCTCTGGCTCTTTAGCTCAAAGGCTAGCTCTTAGTGCTGGTGGGAATCCCATTAACTTCAGTGTGCTTTGTGCTGGTGCTGCCTGTTAGCTCTATAACCCTGAGAGAGCCTTAGAGATCTGCATAAATAGCAAGGGACTGGCACATAAGGAGCCTTGTCTCCTTCCACCATGGTTGTAAGACCTGGCTGTTCCATCAGGCATTTGGTGAGGGATCGGGATGGGTGGGGTTTTATTTTCCCAGTTGTAGGTTTTTGTTAATATTATTTGTATATATTTTATATGACTGTTTTTATTGATTTTATGGAATTGTATTTTATATATTTGCTGTTCGCTGCCCAGGGCTGCCAGAGGCAGGATGGGTGGGATAAAAATATAATAATTAATAAAATTAATGAAGTCTTAGGTTTATATGCCCAGCTCTGGCTCCAGATGTTCCTTCCCTTCCACTGCCCCTTGACAGCAAGATCCAACAGACTATTGTGTAAAACACCAACTATGGGGATGATGTGCCTTAGACCCCTTTATCTTGCCAGCCTCTACCTCCCCACTCATAAATCTGTGTGGATCCGATACCCTACATGGAGCCCTCCATAGCATTCAAAAAAGTGAAGAAAGTGCCATGGAGTCAGCTGATTCCTTCCAGAATGTTTACTCCTTCCTGGCTCTGTTTGATGGCCTACTCTGGTGGAAGGGTAAAAGAAGCGAGTGTTCACGGGTATTAGCCATTGCTGAGCTTGCACCATCTGAGTAGTGGCAGCACTGCTGTAGAACTGTGACAACAATCCTATCTAGTACACAGGAACGTTCATCTATTAGGGATGTGATTAAGAGAGGCTTGGGAAGGCGATAAGTATACATCTTCCCCACAGCCCTTGGCACTATCAAGTGACAGGCTATCCCTGCAATCTACTAACTCATGTAATGGCACTTGTGTAAATACCGCTTCCCTTTCATTTAACTCAAAAATAAGGCTGTTAAATTGAGACCAATTAGCTACTTCTGTAATTTGTTTTAGAAAAATACTTGGAGGGACACTATGAGATGGGGACCGAAACACACATGCTGGTGGCCTGTGTTGGCCTGCCTGGCCAGCGGACCCGGAATCATCCACGGGAACCACACCTGGGCCAGCCGCCTACCTGGGCCGGGGCAACAGCAGGCCCGCCCCACATCTACGTGGCCTGGCAGTAAACATGACATGGGAGTCTGGCCTAGGCAGGCCATAGTGTATCCCCATCACGTTTATTATCACCCTTTGTTTTCATCCACCAATGGCCACTAGTCAAGATGCTAAGGGTACAATACAATCGCATGCATGGGGTGTCTCTAAATTGCAGATTGCCGGAGGCTGGGAGGGAATGGCAGGGAATGGCTTGTTCCATAATTGTCCTTTGTGTGGAAACTTCCTCTGGGGCATCTGGTGCTGGCCACTTGCCCAAGAGAAGATTCTGGTAGAGCTGAAACAATAGCATACTTATTGGACTCAATCCCCTGGCCCTCAGATTCCTGTGTGCAAGCTGTGTGTGTGCACAGTTTCTGTGTGGCACAATGGGCCGGCAATGGAGATGTGTGTGACTGTGCGCATGGCTGCACATGGAATCCGCGGACCATAGGATTGGTCCCACCATCTGTGGTTAATATTCGCCAGGCTGGATAGTTTGGAAGTTATCCAGCTATTAACCGAGTTACCACGATTGCTAACCAACAAACTGAACAACTGGATAATACCACAATGCTTACATGGTAGACTGTATTACCACTACTGCATAAACAAACATTACTAGTCTGAAACCAGGTCGGGGGGAAAGGGGAAGTAAAGTGAACAGTAAAAAAAGATATGGGCGAATGATAAATGGCACTATGATAAATACAGTAAACAGCACTCGAGTATTATGCAGTAACATGGTAAATCAGTAAAATGGTTAACCATCAAACAATATACAGATACTGCTCGATAAGCAGTCCTTGTTGGACTGGAAACTGTGGATCCAGACTGTTACCAACTAGTGGCGGATAACTGTTTCAGCTCTAGATTCTGGGTTATCGATCGTTGGTCTGACTGAGTAGGAAACTTCTTATGTTCTTACTTTGAGATTAGCATCTTATCTGAGTAACGTTTGGAACCTAAATAAACCTGCAAGGGTATGAATGAGCCATGGAAATTAGATAATTAAAAATCGGTTCTGGGTGGATTTTTCAGAGGCCTGTTTACACAAGAATATACTCCCAAGGCTAATCCCTAGGGCTAGTAAATTTGGTTAAGGAGTGTTTGCATGATGGAAGTACATTCCAGAGTGCCGTGTTCAGATTTTTGTGCTATAAATTCTAGGACTTTCAGGGAGACCACAAAGGCCCATACACACTGTCTCAATAAATCTGAAGGACTGTTGATTAGCTGGAGTGTTTGCATTTACATGGGGTAGCGACATCCAGGGTCACCTGCCTCACCAGTAATCCTGGATTAACCTTGTCATCATGTGACCACCCATGCATAATCCTATGATAGTAACTGGGGTTTAGACATATCCTATGTAAAACTTACCTTCTGATTATTCCTTTAATCCTGGGATGGAGCTTGCTATTTGCTTTCATTGATCTTACATCAATCCTTGTGGCTGAATGGTATTAAAAAAAACATTTTAAAAAACAACCCCTTTTGGTAAAGCACAACTGGGGAACCTCTTCTCTTCTGTGGGCCATTTTGAAAATTAGTACAAGCTCTGCAGGCTGGAGAGGAGTTGGGAACAGGGGTGCTTAAGGGGGTGGTATGCAAGGGAATAAGGTGGAGCCCCTCTCCTTGAGTGCATGTCCTCATCTCTACCCCCTTTCCCTAAAATCAGTCATTTAGCAATGGAGGGCAGGGACTGAATCCATGGGCCAGGGCCAGGAATTGGAAAGGGGGCAAATAGAAAACAGCTGGAGGCCAGATTTTGGACCACAGGCCAGCAGTTCTCCCCACCCCAGGTTAAATGATTACTTAGGTAGAGATACATTTATTTACCCAATTTAAACCCACTACACCTGTAAAAGGGGACAGTTCCTGGGGCATAAGTCCCCGCAGGATCAGGTCCCCAAGCAATCACTTCTTTAGGGAATTAACTCAGATCAGTTCATTCCACACAAGTATATCAAAGTCCCACAGCAGTGTGATCAGTCTCAACCATTTTATCAGCCTCACTAATGCCAGGAATTCAACCCCTCCAGCAACTAAGGCTACCTATCCCTAAGCCAAGCTAGGTATCAGTCCGCTGGTTGGCAGTGCACACACCCTGTTTCACTCTTGTAGCTGCCTCTTAAGAACCATGGAGAGCAGTCTCTTCAGGGGATCCTTCCCTCAACTTCTACCAGCAGGGCCTCAGCAATGGTGAGCGCTCGGGTCCAGAGACCCCAGGAGAAGTTGACTGTTCAGCTCCCAGGAAGAGACTGAAGACTTCTCTGGCTTCTCTCCTGTTATATAACAGGAGGGGGTGTGGCCAGCTCTCTGGACTTCCTGCCCTTAAAGGGTCAGTGTCCTGCCCCACTCCCCTTTACTGCACAGCTTGTCTCTAACTCAGGCTGTCCTTCTAGGACAGGGCTAGTGTCACCCCACCCCACGCCAGCATCACCTGCCTGGCTCCAAGCCCTTAAAGGAACAGCAGCCCCATAAGCTTGCACCCTGCTACAACACCCCACTCCTGTTCCCGGTCAGAGGTGGCAACTCCTAGGACCAGGACAACCAGGTATTATCCCTCCTAGAGCCTAATAGTTCTGTTTCCCAGACCTGTCCACCTCAATTTTAACCCAGGCCACCACACTCTTGCTCCCAGCCAGAAGCAGCTGGATCCCAGCACCAGGGCAGCAAGGTATTGTCCCTTCAAGGGAATCCAAGCATCCTGTCTCTGTCAACCCCAGCTTTAACCCACTATATCCCAGTCCCCACCCCAGCAGCTGGGCATGGGACATTAGACAGGTCCCCCCAGTGTTTAATGTATTAAAAAAATTGCCAAGGCCTAAGTCTGCTCCAGAAGCCACACACCCTGCCTCAGAAGCCACGCTTCGTAGAGCAGAGCTTGTCAGAGTAGGGAAATGAACCCTAGTCTCCAGATAGCAACCAACCGCTGGACTAACCTGCCTGTCTACAACGAACTATAAAACAGCAGTTCTTGTGATTTAATCTTTATGATGGCCAGTGCAGGGAGCAGGGCAGAAAGCTCATTAATGAAAGCCAAATCATCTAGGGGTGTGCACTTCATTTTTGTTATTTTGATAATGAAAACAAAAGTTTCATTTTTCATTTTTGTTATTACAATAACAAAAACAAAAACAATAATAATGAAATTACTAACAAAATTTCTGGTATTGGTATCACACGAAACTGAAAATTTTGTTTTTGTTTTCTGTTTTTTGTCATTGCATGTGTGTGGGTGGGGTATAGTGAGATGCAGTCTGCTGGCACTTCTACCCCCTCTCCCCCACACACATAGAGCCCCCACACACACGCTGACAAAAACAGACATTTTAATTTTTTTGCTATACCGATACCGAAAAACGAAATTTTGTTAACGATACCAAATAACGGTTTTTAATAACGACAATAAAAAATGAAAACAAATAATGACATGGGTCCCTGGTGCACACCTCTAGAACAAACCATCCAGTTTTTTTCTGGGTTTTGTTTCTAACCCTGAAACAGCCAGCATCTGCCTTTTCCTGGTCTTTCACATTTCTGGATGCACACTCCTACAGTGGGAACATTTCCTGGGATTCGACTTCCTCCTTGAATTTAAGCCCCCTCCCCCCATGCACACACAAATTAAGCCAAGGGTCCACCTGACCCTTGAGCTAGTTATTATAGCTTACTGACATTGTTATAATTGCAACATTATTAGTTTGACCAAGTAATACTAATTAATAGCAAAAAGAAGGTGGGAAGGAAAGGGCATATGCAAAATTTCAGCTTAATAAGAACTTTAATGAGAAAGCTAGTGCCCCACAAAAAAAGGTTGGAAGAACTATCTTTTTTTTTTTTTTAACTCGGGGACCAAAACCCACAAGATAATAGCCTTCTCCCTTCTATATATCTCACACCAATTTTCAAAATGGGATCTTTAAGGGTATAACATTTCTTGCTGTTTAAAGTTTTGCTTTATATAGAAATGTCTCTCTGCTTTAATCATAGTGCTGATTTGCACCTCACTTATAGTTCACTGGAAAAGAAAACTTTCTATTCTAGAGTCTCACACCCACACCTTGTATTGGAGAATGGTGCATATTCTGTTCCCTCATCCATTCCTGTGGTTGGTTAATGTCATCCTGGCCCTATGACATGACATTATTGTCTTAACATTAGTGGAATTAGCAGCAGCAGAAGAATGAATCATGTTGCTAAATGAGGAAAGCTGCAATGGCTAATCACATCTGGAGGAATCGGCTCTGAGGAGACAGGCAGGCTTCCAGAACATCCAGGAACTCTAATTCATACTGTGGATTAATGGCCCAACAATGATCACTTTAGAAAAACAAAGCCATTTTGGAGTTAAGCGAGTGATGACAAAGTAGCTCAAGAGCCAGTCACTTTTCCTTGCAAGGAGAAAGAGCATTTTCCTGACTTTTTTAAGCCCCAAAAGAGATCAATCCTTGGGCCTGTCGTTCATCATATTTTTCAAGTAGTAAGTAAGTTCTCCAGAAAAGATGTGGACATACCATGTCTGGAAAACTAACACCACAGATTTATCAGGTAGCAGAAGTGTTCACATACCACAAATAAATCTGTGGTGAATAACCACATGGTGCTTTCTGTGAGTTTTACCACTTTAAAGTTGTGACATATGAAAGTCCTGCTTGTTGCAGACATTATTGCCCTTTCTTACTCTGGGGGCTGAGATTTCATTTCCCAAGGACTCCAGATTGAGAATGAGATTCCTTATTCATTTTAATTTGCATATAATAAACCTCAGAAAGCCTAGGTTTATAAGTGAATCTGCAGGCACAACTCTAGTCGAATGAATGAGAC
This sequence comes from Sphenodon punctatus, assembly GCA_003113815.1. Lineage (NCBI taxonomy): Eukaryota > Metazoa > Chordata > Lepidosauria > Sphenodontia > Sphenodontidae > Sphenodon > Sphenodon punctatus. The sequence goes on along the minus strand of QEPC01009797.1, from coordinate 1,715,066 downwards.
AACCAACCAAGCAACTGCCTAGGAAGATGTTAGGCTAGTTGCTTGGCTGTGCCCAAGGAAGACACAGTGGCCGTTTTTACATCAATGCTAAATCTGAAATAACCTCAACCTGGGTTTAAATGACTTCATGTAGAATCCTAATCCTAGTTTAAAATATCCAGGTTAAGATTGAACCTGGGTTGATTTCAACCTCATTTTCAGGGATTTATTTAACTCGGGCTCAAATAAGCCTGTGTTAACATCCGTGTATACAGTAAATCCGACGAGCATAGAGATAAATAGATAGAGCAAACATCCTCTCTACCCAGGAATGTCTCTATGGTTGTCAGCACTTTCTGGGGCTCTGGCTAGGAAATCAGCATTTTGATTTTCCCCAAACCTGGTGCATAGATTAGCTGTGAGAGCATTCAAAGACATCTCTAAAGGGGAACAAAAATCATAGTGGAAAAAGGTGATGGAATTCATCGACGAAGCACCATGTGGTTTTTCAGTCATCTGTGTTGATCTACATCCCTATTAACCATGTACACAGTGACTACGGATTTATGATTATTCTGAGTTGTAAATATCCATGTAAACAGGAACCCAGGATTCTGGCCGTTTATAAACATGCACAGCTGAGCTGCAGGTCTGTGTGTGCTGGGGGGAGTGCTCATGCATGTGCGGTGAATGGGGCCTAGGCCTTCCCCACAACCATCACCTCTGTCTTGTCAGGATTTAGCCTCAGGCAGCCCACCCTCATCCAATCCCCCACAGCAGACAAACCCCGGGTAAGCACCGAGACTGCTGGACCTGAGTCGGAGGAAAATGAGAGCTATAGCTGGGTGTCATCAGCATATTGATGACATCTCACTCTATACTCCCTAACAACCTCTCCCAAAGGCTGCATGTACACATTGAACAAGAGAGGGGATAAGATGGAACCCTGCGGTACCCAACACATGAGGCCCCGAGGGGAAGATGAAAACTCCCCCAGCACCACACGTTGGGTTCTCCCGGCCAGGAAAGAGTGGAACCATTCAAAAACAGTCCGGCCAATCCCTGCCCGGTCCCACAGCTGAGTCACCAACAACTCATGATCTATGGTATCAAATGCAGCTAAGAGATCTAACAGGGTCAAACGACCCCGGTCCAACTCACGGGAGAGGTCATATGCCAAGGCTACAAGCGCAGTCTCCATGCCATAACCCGGACAAAAGCCCGACTGTGAGGGATCGAGAAAGTTAACCCGGTCCAAATGTCCCTGAAGCTGCTGAGCCACCACCCGTTCAATAACCTTCCCTAAAAAGGGAAGGTTAGAGACTGGCCGATAACTGGCAAGGGCGTCAACGTCCAAAGATAGTTTCTTGAGCAGGGGCCGCACCACTGCCTCCTTGAGGCAGCCTGGCACCCTCCCCAAGGGAAGTGTTGACTATCCCCACCAGCAATGGCCTCAATGTCTCCCGGCTAGCCTTAACCAGTCAGGACGGGCATGGATCTAATTCACAATAGGTGGCTCGAACAGTCCCAAGAGCATCCCCCGCATCCAAGGGTGACACCACCCGAAACTCATCCCATAAAACAGGACAAGAAGGGGCTTCCACTGCCTCTGACCCGTTCTCTGCTAAAAAAGTCTCGTCAAAACTGTGGTGAATTTGAGTGATTTTATCCGCAAAAAAGTCCGCAAACAAATCACAGCGAGCATTTGATGGTTCTACGTCCAAGCAGAGGGAGGCCAGACTGACTAGCCCCTCACCACCTGGAACAGCTCAACCCGGCGAGACTTAGTGGATGCAATGAGGGAAGCAAAGAAAACCTTCTTTGCTGTCTGCACCGCAACGGCATAGGTGCATAACCAGACTCTATGCCTCAACCGGTCAACTTCAGTACGTAAATGATGCCACCGTCGCTCTAACCACCGCCCTTCCTGCTTCATCTGCCGCAGCTCCCTGGTATACCCTGGGGAGCTGCGTTGTTGGCAATTTTGGAGCGGACGCCTGGGAGCCACACAGTCGATGGCCCCTGTTAACACAATATTCCACATGGACATGAGGTCATCGAGTAAGCAGCCATTAAGGTCAGAGGAAACATCCCCTAGAGCTATGTGGAACCTTTCAGGTTTCATAAGCCTTCGGGGGCGAACCAACATAACTGGTTCCACACCCTCCCGGGGGCTAACATGTGCCAGCATATCCGCCCGGAGGAGATAATGATCCATCCACGACAAGGGCACTGTTGACACCTCCCCCACCAATGGATCCCCCGCCTCAAGGCTTTTGCAAAATATCATGTCCAGGGTATGTCCGTCCTCCAGCATGTGTGGGGCCCACTACTCTCTGAGACAGGCCCATGGTTGCCATGGCGGCCATGAACTCAGCCTCTGCCCCTCCAAGACTGGTGTCGGCATGGATATTGAAGTCCCCCACAAGGCCACCTCCAACACCAGCTTGGTCAGTGCGTCAGGGAGGCTGCTGTAAAGGTGGGTGCCTGGTATAGCAGCAGTATCCCCACTCTGTCTCCAGCCAAATCCATCCCCAGATGGAGACCCTCTATGGCCATGATAGATCGTACAGGAAATCTCCTCACAAACCAGGCATCCTTAAAAATAATGGCTACACTACCCCACCCCACCTCCGATCCCTCCAGCCGTGACTGATGCTGCACAGAGTACCCAGCTGGAACAAGGTCAGCCAATATAGACCCTGATTCAGTATCCAGCCAGGTCTCCATGACACATGCGAGTTCAGTCGCGTGGTCCAGGATCAGTTCCTGGACCGTAGTTGATTTGTTAGCCACCGACCTCGCATTTACCAGCATCAAGCCAAGGCCAGAGACCCTCTGAACTGCGAACACCTCACCACCTGCCTGGGGACCAGTGAGCAGGACGGAAACACAACATCTGTCCTGTTTCACAGGCCGGACCCGCCTCCCAGAAGGATCATGATTTCCCTGGCCCAGATTGACCCCTATGGCTGCAACCCCCTGCCCCCCGATCTGCTCCACGGACCCCCCCAAAGTCTGCCCCGTCAGCCCCGACGGAGATCCCCATCCCTCATAGAGAAGACACTCCATCCCCACCCCAATCCCTCCTTAAAAACAAAGAATAAAGCCTCCCACCCTGGTCCCCCAAGTCCCACTAATGGCCACACCTAAGCAGCAGGCTGCTTTTGGCCGTGCATGGCCCGGAAGTCCTGGCCGTGTGCCCTGGCTCCGCCCCCTCCTCCAAGCTGGGGAGGGGGCATATGGTATCTGTGGGGCTGGGCAGCATGGCTCCGAAGGCGACGAGTGGGTTCAACAGCAGCAGCAGCAGCAACGGCGGCAGCAGATGAGCTGTTCCGAGATGGTGGCGACGGCGGCTTCACAATAAGGTGGCTACAAGCATGTGTTTATGTGTAGACCATATATGTCGGTAAAACTGACTTCAGCATGAACATCTTTCTGTTTTGGTTTCTACATCCATAAGCAATTTGGCCATCTCAGACACACGATGAGAATCGCTACCATGTCAGCTTGTATTCTCTCTCTATGCAATGTTAGTTATACTTTCTAAATAATTAATTACGGCATCACCAGAGAACCAGCTCTTTCATGGCATGAGAATCTCAGTCACACTCACTAGGCAGTTCGCCATCTGAGTTTTATTTCAAGGGGAAAGTGCTGTTGCTGGCTAGGTCCGGTTAACGGCAACATGAATTGATTATGTCAGCTTTAACTAATGAAGCTGGAGGCTGATAAAATGACTCTTAGATTGGCTTGGCATTATTAGTCTCATTATTAATTATGTAGACACAATGGCAGTATTAGCACTAGCATTAACCATCAAAATAAAATAGAATTGAACTCATAAATCTCATTGATGAGGATTTTATGAAGGATTTATGCCCTTGGCCCCAAAAAAGAAGGGGGGGAAAAAGGATAGAAGAGAACAAAAAACAATTGAAAGGATTGCGACAAGGGGCAAAATTTCAGGGACTTTGAAGAGAATTGTTAGTCTCATTCCAAGTATAGTTGACCAGACCAGGCTTTCTAAGACAGCCTTCATATGTCTCTGTGAGCTACATATTCTTTCTGCAAGAATGTAATATGACTATTTGCCTCTGGTATCTATAATGTCTTTCAGTTCAACCTTGTAGCATGTCAAAATTGCTGCTAGGAGGAAACTGCAAGAAGTAAGTAAGTTAGACTACGGTGCTAGCTACCAGGACTCCTGAGTTGCCTTCCTCACTCTAACAACGACTCATGTTTTGACCCTTGGTCACCATCACAAGTCCCACCTGCCACCAAGAGAGGCAGACTTTAGAGGCAGATTCTGGCTAAAACTTCTAATAAACATGTATCTCCCTTGAGCTCTGCCTCAAGACTACTCCATAGAACCCGCCAAACACCACAAACACGACTTTGCATTTACACACAGTTTAAGACCACATGAGATGTTATCCCATACTGGGCCACCTTACCCCACGTTAGATGGCGATGCAGCTGACTGTCAATCGGCGGCCACCAGACGTTCACCTGTTCTGTCCGGGGCACGCGGGGTGGCTGCTATGCAACACGTCTACTAGAGAAGGCTGGTGATGAATCGCAGGTTACTGTTTCCCCACATGGGCCAATGTGGAGCAACAGCCTGCCTCTCATCCAGCCAGTTCTGTGCAGCCCCGCCTTGCGTCAAGATCCACCAGCACCACAGAGAAGCAAGCATAGTTCACCATTGCTATACGTCCATGTCATGGCAGTGAGCAGGCTAGTGGGTGGGGCGATGCACCGGTTCATGGGCCAAGGAATTGTCCATATGAGCGGGTGCACGGCCCCACTTCTGGGGCTTTTTGTAGCTAAATTGAAGACATCTTCAATTTAGCTACAAAGAAAAATAAAAAACAACAAAGAAAATGAATAGTCCAGTCCATTTACCCTTCCAGTAACCAGTTTTCCAAGCAACCAGGAAAGCACAGTAAATCCTGAGAGTCCCCTAGCTCACACACAGACGCTCTGGTGGGGAGCTCTCTCCCTAGAACCTGCCAGAAGGGAATCTTAGCCCATCCTGGCAGAGAGACGGCATGCCTCCAGGAGCTCTTCCTGCAGCAATATTTCTTGCCCGCTACCTCTGGCTCTGAGCGAATCTAAGGCCCAATCTAGGGCTTTATTTAGTTGCTGCTTAGAGCAATATTTCAATATCTCTGCAGTAGTGGTGGTAGTTTTGCATAGTCGTTGCTGCATCTGTGTTTCAAAGGGTTAAAGCGGGAATGAATGTGGTTTAGTTAAGGGGCAGCCTCCACTTTGTGGACAGGCCTTAGTCTGTGTTTAAGGAGGTAGAAGATTGTGGTTTGATCAATTATGACAATAATAACTCTATTTATAATGCCTTAAACGAAGTGCATAATAATTTAATTTGTACATCCATTAATACTATTTACTGCAGGATTTGTTTTTAATTATATCGCTATAAAGCGGACTCTTAGGCATATTAATGGGCTCCAAATCCTGCTGCTTGGCAGAACCATGCAAATTCAAACTGTGCTTATGTTCTTACTTGGGAGACACACGTAGTTGTTTGGTTAACCTCTTCCTTCCATGGATGGAAGATGCTCCTTCTGCTTCATTAGTTCACTGGTGAGGCCCAGGTGGCTTGGAGGCTCACAAACCCTGGTGCAGCTATGTTGCATCCCCTCCTTCTGCTTGCTCTGGCCGCCAGTGACACTGAGGGCCAGTGTCAGGTGGCATGGGGAACAACAAAGGAAGCGACATTAAGGGGCGGAGCTACCCTTCGCTTCGGCATACACGGAGCCCCGGCCATCCCTCTTAGTGGGCGGCAACGGAGGTTATGGGAAGCACGTCGGGGTCGGGGCTGGGAGGCGGGGCTACTCCACGCTGCGACGTGGCTCTATTCTCCGCTCCTCCCTTTCCCTCGGCGCAGAGAGATTGATACAGGGCTTCATGGTGGATTGGCGCCCCACCTGGAGCACATTAGTTGATTGCAGGGCTGCTATAAATACTACCGGAGGGGGCCCAGAGCCTCCGCTGGTAATCACTTGTGAGAGACTGGCCCCCTGCTGCCTTGGAGAATTCTGTATCTGTGTTTGGTTTGGAGATTGACTGGAGACTGGGAGGGGGATAATCTCTGGCCATCTCGCTGTTTAGGGGGGCGGGGTAACCCAGATCCAGAGTTAGTATTGGATGTTGAAGCGCCTAGGATCCCAAATGGGACTTTGTCCCGTCCCATGGACCAGGGAGGGGGGGGGAGTGGCAGGGGGTGTTGGATATATATATGCAGGCCAAATTAGGAGAGGGGGGATCCCCAGAGGACTCCACTGGTCTGATACTTCCTCCCAGAGTTACGGGGTTGGAATCCCCAGAGGACCAAGTTTCTGTGGATGAGCTAGATCTGTCCCTAAATGGATCCACAGGGAGGGAGGGAGCCCCGGCTGCCCCTATAGGCCACATTCGTGACCCAAGGGTTATTATCCCTGAGAGCCCAAAATTTCGGGTGCAGGCCTGCTGCTGTTCTTCGCAGGTTGAAGCCAATAGGATTCTCATGGCTAGAATTGAGGGGATCGACCTCAAACTTCAGGACTTCCAGCAACAGCTGAGTGGGATCCTGGAGTACTTGAGCGATCTGAAAGGGAACAAGCCTGTACTGGTCCCACAAAGCGTGGATCAGATGGCTCAGACATCTCCCTTGTATGGCTTAGGCCCCTTGAGGGCCCCACTCAAGATGGACAAGGATGAAAGGGAAGTTACCCCCATAGCGGAAGTTTTGACCTTTATAGTCTACCCGCTGCCATCGGGAGTATATCCATCTTGGGATTCAAAATTTTCCATTGCACACCATATCTCTGCAATTTTCGGTTGTTATTTTTTGCCATCATGTATAAGTCATTTTTTTCATTTGCCAGCTAGGGGGCGTCCTTTAAGGATAGTTATTTATTTTTCTACACCTGGGATAACTGATTGGCTTCTTCTTAATACCTATTTTCTTAGCTTATGGGGGGTTTATGTGGCAAAAGTATATGCCAAAAAGGGAATAGGCCAGTTGTTGTCCCAACGCCTGTCCACTACTCCAGCTTCACGGGAGGGTAATTCTAATCAGACTCAACTAGGTAGGGAGAAGCCTAGTGTTGTTTTGGATTCTTTTAATACCTGTGGGGGACAAAATTTAACTGAAATAGAAGCTTCGTCTGCTCCCCTTACTGTAGCCCCAGCTGGTGGGTTTTCCATCGTTGTGGCTACGGTGGAACCTAAGCAGGGCCACTTTTCTCCTGGGGCCTCTGTTTTGGATGCCTTGGCTGGCCCCTGGGTGCCCCTCCCTGAGGGGCCAGCTGGTCGGACCTCGCTAGGGACTTATGCAGATACTTTGCCTGTTAGTCAGGCACCTGAAGCTTATTTATCTTCCAAGATATCTCCATTAGTAACCCAGGTCTCCCAGTTACAGTGTCCGATAATCTTGAGTCCAGGTTTGAATAAGCATGGGGTGGTGAGAAATAAGTTGGGTTTCCCCTGTAGAGGGGCCTCAATCTTTGATGAGTTGTTGGCTGTGGATTATGCTTGTAGATCCATTGTTTGTGGGACCACAGGTAACCCTAGTTGATTAAATGGAGCAACTTTAGGTCAATAGATATGGAGGTGGAAGTTCCCATGGGCTTAGGTATTGGTTTATATAATTTGTATTTGTGTATTTGTGTGTGTTTTGTTAAGCAATGGCCTATGGCTAAGCTATAATAAATTAATAAAACTAGAACCTCCGTGGAAATAGTTCAAACTATTGATGGGTCCCCCCTTAACTCAGGCCCCTTATTAACTTGTTTGATTCCACTTCAGTGTACAATTGGAACACATACCGAGTTCCTGCAGTTCGATTTGATCTCCTCCCCATTATTTTCCCTGGTGTTAGGGCTACCCTGGCTCACAACTCATAACCCTTTTGTCGATTGGACTGCGCAGACCCTTTCCTTTACTTCCCCAGGTTGTCAATCTCACCGTGTCCCTTTCCCTTCAAGGGAAGTGTCTTCCCCTATCATTGAAACTCCCTCTATTGACCCTTGTATTCCTCCTCAGTATCACGAAATAGTTTTCAGTAAACAGGAAGCTTCTGAGCTTCCCCCTCATAGACCGTACGATTGTCCTATCGAGCTTCTTCCTGGTAGTGAGCCCCATTATGGACGAATATATAACCTTTTGCCAGGGGAAACAGAAACATTACAGAAATATATTCAAGAAAACTTAGACAAAGGGTTTATTCACCACTCTAAGTTCCCTGCGGGAGCATCCCTCTTCTTTGTAGCAAAGAAGGAAGGGGACCTCCGGCCTTGCATAGACTATCGGGGATTAAACCAATTTACCATTAAAAATCACTAACCCCTTCCCCTTATTTCTGAACTTCTTGGGAAGCTCCAAGGAGCTTCCCTTTTTACCAAGTTAGATCTGAGGGGTGCCTACAATCTGGTATGAATCAGGGAGGGGGATGAATGGAAAACGACCTTCCGTACCCGTTTTGGTCATTTTGAGTACCTGGTAATGCCTTATGGCTTGGTTAATGCACCGGCCACCTTCCAACTAGGGGCGGGAAAACCGGTAAATCCGGTATCCAATAATGCCGGTACCGGGCGTACCGGCATTATCGGATTCGACCCGGTAATCCGGTCCCGGTACCGGATTCCGGGTACCGGATTTTTTTACATTGCAGCCATTTAAAAATGGCTGCAATGTAAAAACTTAAAGCCTTAAAAAGTTAAAAAAAAAAAA